>CM035622.1:12732500-12755000 GCA_020496765.1 Gossypium stocksii
GAACATGCAAGAGTCTCGAGCAACATCGAAACCTTGGTGCCTCAAACGTACGTGAGCCTCGAGCCACATCAGCACCTTAGCGCGTCGGATGTACGGGAATATCGAGCCATTCGGCATCTTGGTGCATCAAATGTGTGAGAGCCTCGAGCCTTTTAGCACCTTGATGCGTCGGATGTGCGAGAGCCTTAAGCAGCATCAGCACCTTCGTGCGTCGGATGTGCAGGAGCTTCGAGCCATTCGACAACTTGGTGCGTCAGATGTGCTGGAGCCTCGAGCCATCCTGCACCTCGGTGCCCACGATGTGCGGGAGCCTCGAGCAGCATTGGCACCTTGGTGCCTTGGATGTGCAGAAGCCTCGAGCAGCATCGGCACCTTGGTGCCTTGGATGTGCAGACCAGAGAAAAGTGTCCTCGTTTTACACATGTGAATGTTGCCTGGTAGCAGATTGACGAAGTTTTTTTAGCTCTTTAAGGGGTAGAGACCCACTGCCCCCCGACGTACCCCCCTCAACCCAAGGTGGGGTGCGTCCCTTGTCCCCACAGAAGTCGGGTAGTCCCAGAGCAACTCACCAGTGGTGGTGGGTCTGTCGCCGGCAGTGGTGGCCGGGGTGTTGATTTTTCGGCCGGTCAAGCCCGTGCCCATGGATATGTAGCCAACGACTCCAAGACCAAGTTCCCTATATCAGGCAAAGATCTCTTGGTGTGTCGGACGCACGAGAGCCTCAAGTAACATCGGAACCTTGGTGCCTAAAACGTACGGCAGCCTCAAGCCGCATCGGCACCTTGGTGCGTCAGATGTGCGGGAGCCTCGAGCCATTCGGCACCTTGGTACGTCATATGTGCGGGAGCCTTGAGTCGTTCGGCACCTTGGTGCATCGGATGTGCAAGAGCCTCGAGCAGCATCAACACCTTGGTGCATCGGATGTGCGGGAGCCTCGAGCCATTCGGCACCTTGGTGTGTCGGATGTGTAGGAGCCTCGAGCAGCATCGGCACCTTGGTGCCTCAGACGTGCAGGAGCCTCAAGCCGGATCGGCACCTTTGTGCGTTGGATGTGCGAGAGCCTCGAGCCATTTGGTACCTTAGTGCGGCGGATGTGTGAGAGTGTCGAGCAGCATCGGCACCTTGGTGCGTCAGATGTGGGGGAGCCTCGAGCAGCATCGGCACCTTGGTGCGTCGGATGTGCGAGAGCCTCAAGCCATTCGGCACCTTGGTGTGCTGGATGTGCCAGAGCCTCTACAGTATCGGCACCTTGGTGCCTCAGACGTGTAGAAGCCTCGAGCCGTTTGGCACCTTGATGCGTCGGATGTGCGGGAGCCTCGAGCCATTCGGTGCCTTGGTGCGTTGGATGTGCGAGAGCCTTAAGTAGCATCGGCAGCTTGTTGCTTCTGATGTACGGAAGCCTCGAGCAATATCGGCACCTTGGTGCGTCGGATGTACGGGAGCCTCGAGCCACATCGGCACCTTGATACGTCAAATGTGCGAGAGCCTCGAGCCATTCGGTACCTTGGTGCATCGAATGTGCAGGAGCCTCGAGCCATTCGGCACTTGGGTGCCTCAGATGTGCAAAAGCCTCGAGCAGCATCGGCACCTTGGTACCTCAGACGTGCGGGAGCCTCGAGTCACATCGGTACCTTTGTGCGTTGGATGTGTGGGACCCTCGAGCCGCATCGGCACCTTGTTGCTTTGGATGTGCGGGAGCCTCGAGCAGTATCGGAACCTTGGTGCGTTGGATGTACGGGAGCCTCAAGCCATTCGATACCTTGGAGCGTCGGATGTGCGGGAGCCTCGAGTCATTCAGCACCTTGGTGCGTCAGATGTGCGAGAGCCTCGAGCCATTTGGCACCTCGGTGCCTAGGATGTGCGGGAGGCTCGAGCAGTATCTGGACCTTGGTGCCTTAGATATGCAGGAGCCTCGAGCAGCATCGGCACCTTGGTGCCTCGGATGTGCAGGCTAGGGAAAAGTGTCCCCATTTCAGACATGTGAATATCGCCTGGTAGCGTGATTTTTTCTCCAAGATTTGGGCGAATTGTGTTCTTGTTTTTTGGGAAGTGAGTTTATCTACATTCGTAAGAATTGTATGGCAGTGTAAGGGGTGTTTGTGCATGGTTCAGTGTGGCTTTCTATTAGCCTTCCTTTCTGGATTTCGATGATGTACGGTGGAATTGACTTGATGTGATGACTTTCTGACGGTCATCTATTTCTTAGAAAAGGCAGAGCTTTCATCTGACGTTAATTGGTGATGTTGATTTGTTTAATATTTTCTTTTCGGTTCTTGTGTGTTTTTCATGCAAAAAGCTCACCCGATTACGTGAGGGGTGTCGGTGCTTCGTTCCTCTCTGTGGCCTTTTAAGTTACAGGCCCTACGGTGGACTTTTCTTTATTTGTTTTTTGCTTTCAATTTGTTTTCATTATGGTTCTGCATGGTTTTGGAGCCTTTTACGTGAAAGTGCTTTCTGATTTTTCCTCTTGCATGCATGGCATGTTTTATGTTTTTCTTGGCTTCTAGGTAATCCGATTGCTATTTTTCGTCTCTGGGAATCATCGTTAACATATGATTTCAGGGGGGTTTGAGTTCTTGATGGTTTTTGAAGTTTTATTAGGTTGACTCATCGCTGCCCGACGTTTTTATTGAATTCTTGGTTACTTTGCTCTTGCATTTTTCCACTATAATTTTGATCTGCTTAAGCTTTTCTTTAGTTGTAGTTTTTTTGTTTTTGTCTTTGTTAGGTTTTTCTACTTTTGTTTTAGGATTGTGTGTCTATTTTCATTGGAGTTTCTTGGTCGTGGTCTTTGATTGTTTGGGCAACTGGTAGGGGGTCTCTTTTTTTGTTGTTTCCTTTAATCTTGTAAGTGCCTCCTCTTACCTGACTGGAAAGAATCGGTGTAGCCTTACTTTTCTTGCTTGGTTGGTGCCCTGGCCTACGTCCATATATTGGAGGAGGGGTTGGAGGACGGTATGACGAGGCAGATGGACAATATCAATGAACTCTTGGCAAATTTGACCATTTCAGAAGAAGAATCCGCCCAAGTTACCAGCAAAAATAGTGAGCATAATATCAAAGGGTTTCAGTCCTGGGCTATGGGTAAAATAATGGCGGAAGAAGCACCAAATAGGGAGGCAATGTATAGGGTGTTTCGAATGCTTTGGTACACAAAAGAAGAGTTCGACTTTGTTGCGTTGAAGGAAGGGCCTATTATCATTAAGTTTGGTTGCCTGGAAGATCGTAGCAGGATACTGAATCTAATGCCATAGACCTTCGACAACTGTTTGTTTTCAATGGTTCCATTCAAAAAATGTAAGGAAATAGATTCCTATGAATTTAACCAGATGCCCTTTTGGATAAGAGTCTACAATTTACCTTTAGAGCTGATGGATCGGCAAACGGCTCTGGACATTGGGAGTGCTATTGGGGAGCTCATAGCAATCGACTGGAAGGACCGGAACGGAGGATGGATGGAATTAATGAGGATCAAAGTAAAAATTAACATCTTTAAACCGCTAAGGAGGATTGTAAAACTGGCTTGCATAAATGGAACGGAAATAGTAAGGATGCTAAAATACGAAAGGCTCCCAGATTTTTGCTACTCATGTGGGTTAGTGGGTCATACTATTAAAAAATGTCAAAGGAACAGGGAAGATAGTGAGGCTAATAATACAATTCTTCAGTATGAAAGCTAGTTGAGGGCACCCTCTATGAACCCGAACCAAGGCAAGGGCCAAAGAATTAATGGGGTTAAAATAATAGAGTTGAAATCCCAAACGAATGTGAATAGGGAGGAGAGCCAAACGGATACGACAGAAGATAATGGATAGTTCGATCATAGAATAAAAGATAGGGGAGGCGAGGAGGAGACTATGTCTACTTCCTCAATGGAAAGGAAAATTCAAAAGACTATGAGGGATGGAATGGGAAGATTCAAAAGTAAAAGGAAGAGACACAGGGGACCAAATGGAGATCACATCGATGAAAGCCCTGTGAAAGGAGTCAAGTAAAGGCTTGTGGACCATGTTTCCCCTCTTAAGGCGGTGGTTGGCGACTAGTCTCGCCAAGAGCAATGAAAATTTTTAGTTGGAACTATCGTGGGGTTGGTAACCCGGTGACGGTTCATGAATTAAAGCAACTTCTTGCTGCAAACGATCCCGATATTGTCTTTCTATGTGAAACAAAAATTCAAACTAACGGGTTTTCCAATATTCGGTCTAGGTGCAGAATGGAAGGGTGTCTTGCGCTCAACTCGGAAGGAAAAGGTGGAGGGTTGGCTTTGATGTTGAGGGACGGTGTAAGTGTAGAGGTGCAAAACTACTCAAAATACCATATTGATTCACTGGTCTGTATAGAAAATGGGGAGAGGCTAAGGTTAACGGGCTTTTATAGCCAAACAAAACTAAGGTCTAGAAATCAGGCGTGGGATATGCTGAAAAGGATCAAAGTGTCAGTAAATGAGGGTTGGATTATTGGAGGTGACTTCAACGCCATTTTGAACAACGCTGAGAAGGAAGGAGGTCACAGGAAGCCTAAGGCCACGATGGATGAGTTTTGCAATATGTTGGAAGAGTTAGAATTGAGTGATGTTAAAACTGGAAATGGGTGGTTTACATGGACAAACAATAGAGAGGGAACTTGTAACACCCCTATCCCATAACCATCACAGGAATAGGTAAGAGGCATTACCGGACTTGTAATATATACTAGAGCAGTAAAATTTTAAACTTTTTAATCAAGAACCATCGCGTATCATCTATCATTAGAGCATGCTTCAATTGATCATAATATGATGCATATAACAATTGGAAATCTAATTGGAAACATGCTAAAAGATAGGAGATCATTTGCAAAATTTCAAAGTTAGGGACACACGGCCGTGCCCCTTGCCCGTGTTCTTCACACACGGCCGTGTCCCTCCAGACACGCCCAAACCTTTCAGCCCGTGGTCATATCTGACTTATCCCACACGGCTGTCTAACACGCCCATGGGGTTAGGCCGTGTGTCTGAAATTATGCAAATTCTATTTCGAAACATTAAACAATCATCGTTCCTTATAGAAAAGTCAGAATCAGAATTAGACTCACAGTGAAGTTGTTTAGCTTGCAGATCGGGATCAGTCCCTTGAGCTTCGAAAATTTGCTGCAGAATCAACGGTTTAGCCTTTAGCTCAGCTAAAACAGATCCATCATCAAATAACGTCATTTGAGCATTCAAAGCTCGCAGAGTAAACAGAGACTTTCGACTTAGCGCATCAGCTACAACATTAGCTTTCCCTGAATGATAATCAATTACAAATTCGTAGCCTTTTAGTAGTTCGAGCCATCTCTGCTGTCGCATATTTAAATCTTTCTGTGACATCAGATACTTCAGACTTTTATGATCGGTAAAAATTCTACTTTTCTCACCATATAAGTAATGACGCCAAATCTTTAATGCAAATACTATAGCAGCTAACTCAAGATCATGCGTCGTGTAATTCTTCTCATGCGGCTTTAACTGTCGGGAGGCATAAGCTATGACTTTCCCGTCTTGCATCAATATACAGCCCAGTCCGATAATAGATGCATCACTGTATATAACAAATTCTTTCCCCGATTCGGGTTGAACTAAAACCGGAGCTTCTGTTAACAGGGCTTTCAACTGTTCGAAACTCTGCTGACATTTATCAGTCCACTCAAATTTCACATCTTTCTGTAACAATCGAGTCAACGGCACTGTAATCATCGAGAATCCTTTAACAAATCTTCGGTAATATCCCGCTAATCCTAAAAAACTTCTAATCTCAGATACGTTTCTCGGGGGTTTCCAGTCTATAATAGCAGATATTTTACTCAGATCTACTCTGATGCCTTCCGCAGAAACAATGTGACCCAAAAATCTGACTTCTCGAAGCCAAAATTCACATTTGCTGAATTTGGCAAACAACTGCTTATCTCTCAGAATTTGCAACACAATTCTCAAATGTTCAGTATACTCTACCTCATAACGCGAATAAATCAAAATGTCGTCAATGAATATTACAACGACTTTGTCTAAATACGGTCTGAAAATACGATTCATCAAGTCCATAAACACTGCCGGTGCGTTTGTCAAACCGAAAGGCATGACCAGAAACTCATAATGTCCGTATCGTGTTCTGAAAGCAGTTTTTGGTATATCTGAATCTTTAACTCGCAACTGGTAATAACCCGATCTCAAATCAATCTTTGAAAATACAGTAGCTCCTTTTAACTGATCGAGTAAATCATTAATCTGCGGAAGAGGGTATTTATTCTCCACTGTCGCCTTATTCAACTGTCGATAATCAATACACATTCTCATTGATCCATTTTTCTTTTTCACAAATAATACGGGAGCACCCCAAGGTGAAAAGCTCGGTCTCGTAAAACCTCTATCCGTCAATTCTTGTAACTGTGCTTTCAACTCTTTTAATTCCGTCGGTGCCATTTTGTATGGAACTATGGATATCGGAGTAGTGCCCGGTAACAATTCAATACCGAATTCAACTTCTCTAATCGACGGTAAACCCGGTAATTCTTCCAAAAAAACATCTGAAAACTCACAAACAACTGGTACAGGCCTAATTTTTAATTCTGTCTTGCTAGATTTCATCACATACGCTAAATACGCATCATAGCCTTTTCTGACATACTTCTGAGCCTTCATGGCAGAAATCACTATCGGTAATTCATTCGAATCATTTGATTCAATCCGAAGAATCTCACCATTCTGACATTTCAATTCTATACTCTTACTTCGACAATTCACAATAGCCTCATGCGCATTTAGCCAGTCCATGCCCAGTATTACATCAAATTCGTCAAAAGGGAGGAGCATCAGATCAGTCGGAAAACAATATCCCCGAGTCATCAACGGACATTTCTTACATATCTTATCAACTAACACAGAGTTTCCTAATGGATTCGATACTTTAACTACATATTCCGTAGACTCAACACTTAAATTCTTTTCATACACTAATTTCATACAGATATATGAATGAGTCGATCTAGGATCTATCAACGTAACAATATCAGTATTATAGAGACAAAAAGTACCGGTAATAACATCAGGCGATGAGGCTTCCTTGCATGCACGTATTGCATAAGCTCTCGCAGGAGTACGCATCTCAGATCTCACATTAGCATCTCTCGCCACACTGCGATTTCCATTTTGGTTCCCAACACTCCGCGACGGTCTACCTCTCGATGCAACATTATTTGTCTTAGTCGACTGTTCTCTATCAGGTACAGATCTCTCGGGACAATCCTGCAAGTAATGATCTAACGATCCACATCGAAAACATGCTCCGCTTTTCAATCGGCATTCACCAAATGTTTCCTATTACAATACTTGCATTCAGGTCCGGGAGTTCTCACACTATCAGCACTAGCTACCGAGGTTGCTTGAGGTCTCGAATGGGAAGATTTAACATTTTTGTCTCGAATATATATGCTCGTAGAAGTAGCAGAACGAGGATGGAAATCCTTTGATCTTTTGGATCCAGACTGATACGGTTTACCCGCAAACCTTTTTCTAGCTTCTCTGAATTCAGAATCAGCTTTTCTCTTTTCTTTAGCAAGCTCTTCGGCTTTACAAGCCCGATCAACGAGAACTACAAACTCTCTCAGCTCAAGTATCCCGACTAATAGTCGAATTTCTTCATTTAGCCCATCTTCGAACCTTTTCCACATTGCTGCTTCGGTAGAAACACATTCGCGAGCATATTTGCTGAGTCGAATGAACTCTCTCTCGTATTCAGTTACAGACATTCGACCCTGTTTCAGCTCTAAAAACTCTTTTCTTTTCTGATCGATGAATCGTTGACTGATGTATTTCTTTCTGAATTATGTCTGGAAGAAATCCCAATCGACTCGTTCTCGTGGTACAACCGAGGTCAATGTATTCCACCATTGATATGCTGAATCCTGAAGCAAAGAAATAGCACATCTCAGGCACTCATCAGGAGTACAAGCCAGTTCATTAAAAACTCTGATCGTATTCTCAAGCCAAAATTCTGCCCTCTCAGTATCATCACTTGCTGAAGCTCGGAATTCCTCAGCACCATACTTCCGTATCTTATCGACAGGAGGTCTGTTCAATCTCAAAGGATCCACAACTCGTACATTATCATGGTTAGGTTGTGGGACGGAAGGGGGTGGAGGTTGCGGAGCAGCCGGGTTTGCTCGCACAAACTCACTAAACCATCCAGACATCATTTGGAAGAAAGCTTGTTTAATTTCTTCCTGATTGGCCACAGCAGGGTCCGATTCAGAAGGCACAGCCCCTTGAGCGGCTGCTGGCGCAATACGTTCAACATCATCAGCTAAAGCTCGATTCGGATCCATTACTATAATAAACAGATTTCAGAGGATGTTAGGAGATATCACACTATCACATTTCATGTACATGGCATGTATAGCTAGACTAATACTCGCTACGGTAGTCCTAGAATCGACTAAACCGTAGCTCTGATACCAACCAAATGTAACACCCCTATCCCGTAACCGTCGCCGGAATAGGTAAGGGGCATTACCGGACTTGTAACATATACCGGAGCAGTAAAATTTTAAACTTTTTAATCAAGAACCATCGCGTATCATCTATCATTAGAGCATGCTTCAATTGATCATAAAATGATGCATATAACTATTGGAAATCTAATTGGAAACATGCTAAAAGATAGGAGATCATTTGCAAAATTTAAAAGTTAGGGACACACGGCCGTGCCCCTTGCTCGTGTTCTTCACACACGGCCGTCTCCCTCTAGACACGCCCAAACCTTTCAGCCCGTGGTCGAATCTAACTTATCCCATACGACTGTCCAACACGCCCATGGGGTTAGGCCGTGTGTCGCCCACGGCTTAGGCACGTCCATGCCCTTACCCTGTGGTCGAAACTGTCAAATATCACACGGTTACCTGACACGCCCGTGTACAAAACAGAGCAGGCCGTGTGACTATACTGCCAAATTTCACACTGCTACAATTTACCAGACATGCCCGTGTGTCTAGGCCGTGTACCAAAACTGACCAAAACATCAAGGTGCAGGGAACACACGGTCGAAACACACGCCCGTGTTCCCTGGCCGTATGGCACAAATATAGGCTTGGTTTAAGCCAATTTGCCACCCAATATGGGTCATTTCTACTAGCCATTAACTAACAACATTTCATGCCATTCTACCAACCTAAGACATACCAATTCAAGCACAAAATGGACCCAAAATCATCTCAATTCACTCACAAATCAAGCACACCAACTCAAAGGCCTAAATGACCAATTCTATGCACTCATCCACACATATATATACATATCAATTATGCAAGCTTATAACCTCATCAAAATCTCATATCTTTCCATAAGCGCATATAGCTAAAGGACAACTCAAGTACTTGATTATATTCATATATGACCTAAGCCACATCTCATAGCTTGATCATTTACCAAAATATATCATGTTCACTAAACATCTAGCCTATACATGCCATGACCATTTTATTTACAAAAGTTTCAAAAGTACCAAAGTTTGATAGATAGTGTGATGGCGATCTCCGACTCGTCCGATTATCGAGCTAGCTTCCGTATCTATAAGACAGTGAAAGAAATGAGCAGAGTAAGCTTCTAAAGCTTAGTAAGTCCGTATAATATAGAAATTAAACCTTACCGAACCAATGCGATAATTACAACAACAATGCCAATTCAATTCATATACTCAAGTTGCCTATTTCACAAGTATACACTTGTTAGTCCATGTAACATATAAATTCATTTATGTACTAACCACAACATTCATGTATTATATCATTGCTCAAATACTTGTACATGTATTTCATATAACTTATACCATATAATCCATGAAATTCTCATGTCTCATATAACATGTAATACATATATCATTCAATCTTCATGTAACATGTATCGGTAGTTGCCCGTTGAACCTATAAGAACATCGAAAGATACTCGGGTGATACACACACAGTGTATATACATTTAACCTGTAATCCGTCAATGCGTCACATATGCTCTTTCGAGCCTGTACGGTAAGCCCGGAGGCTGAACATATAATCCCGAAGGATAATCGGTAAGCCCGTAGGCTGAACATATAATCCCGAAGGATAAACCTGTAGCTCATGAGCACGTGGTGAGTCCGCAACAAATGCAGGAGCTCGAACCACCCTGTAGCCCTAGTGACATGTCACTCGTATCCTATTGACTTCTACGGTTTTAACGGGGCTCTGTATTCAATTTATCACTTGTAACAATTTAACATTTCTATTTCAATCTCATATATATACTCGTTCCATTAGGCTATTTAATCATCTAGCATTTCATATTTTCAAATAACAATACGTATGAACATATATATACATTAAATTCGTTATACGAACTTACCTCGTAATCCCGTATCTACTCGTCTATTTTCCTTTTTCCCCGATCAAGCTCCGGGATTCGATCGTCTTTATCTAAATTAATGCAAAATTCAGCTATTTACTAACTCACATTTTCAATTCAATCCAAAACATATATTTCAACATATTTGCAAATTAGCCCTCATAATTTCAACTACTTTGCAATTTAGTCCTCTCATCACAAAAATGACAAATTACACAATCAATACCCCAATTCACTATAGCCGAATATTCAAGGGACTTATACAAGCATATATCTTTCAATTAATCACAAATTTAACCTAAAAAATTCTACCTTTTTACAAATAAATCCTTAAACTCATTTTCAACAAAAATCACTTTAAAATTCTTATATTTTCTCACATAATAATCAATAATTCATCAAAATCCATCAAAATAACATGAATTCATCAATGGCATTTTTCAAAGACATGTTCAAAATCAAAAATTGAGGCATGGGTCAGTTAGCATACGAAACAACGATCTCAAAAACGTAAAAATCACTTAAAATCGAGACAAAACCATACCTTAATTTGTAAAAAAAACTAGCCGAATGGAAGAAAGCTTTAAACCCTTTTCTTTGTTTGTATAATCGGTGTAAGAGAAGAAATTTTTAAAGCCATTTTCATGTTTTAATTAAACATATAACATATAATAATTAAAAGACAATTTAGCCCTTTATAAAATAATTAGAAAACCTTATAAAATATGGACATAATGGTCCATTACCAACCACTCCAAATAAAAATGGCATAATTGCCATGCAAGTACCTCTTTTTATAAAGCCATGCTCAAATAAGCCATTTATAAAATAGAACTCTAATTTATCGCTTTACGCGATTTAATCCTTTTTATCAAATTAACCAGTCAAATGATAAAATTTCTAAATCAAACTTTCACACCGTGATTCTATCATGCTGTAAAACATATTAAAGCAATAAAAATAATAATTCGACTCGGTTAAGTGGTCCCGAAACCACCCGTTCCGACTAGGTTCTAAAGTGGGCTGTTACAACTCTCCCCCCTTTAGGGATTTTCGTCCCCGAAAATCTTACCAGATAACAAGTTAGGGTATTGTTTTCGCATAGTTTCCTCGAGTTCCTACGTAGCTTCTTCTATTCCGTATTTACACCAGAGAACTTTTACAAGTGCTATACACTTATTTCTCAACTCTTCTATTTCTCGGGCCAGAATTCCAATCGGCTCTTCGCTGTACGATAGATCAGACTGTAATTCCACATCTATGGGAGAAATGACATGAGATGGATCAAATCGGTATCGTCGAAGCATTGAAACGTGAAATACGTCGTGAATCTTTTCAAGCTCAGACAGTAACGAAAACCGGTAAGCTACAGGTCCAATTCGTTCCACAATTTCATACGGCCCGATAAAACGAGGACTTAACTTTCCTTTTCTGCCAAAACGAAGAATTTTCTTCCATGGTGATACTTTCAGAAATACTCTGTCTCTGACCTGAAACTCTATTTCTTTCCGTTTCAAATCTGCGTATGATTTCTATCTATCAGAAGCTGCTTTTAAATTATCACGTATTACTTTTACTTTTTCTTCTGTACCTCGGATTAGATCAACCCCGTGTAACTTTCTCTCACTCAATTTCGTCCAGTATAGCGGTGTTCGACATTTACGACCATATAATGCTTCATATGGAGCCATCTTTAAACACGTCTGAAAACTGTTATTGTATGCAAACTCTATCAGAGGTAAGTATTTCTCCCAATTACTTTCGAATTCAAGAATACAACACCGTAACATGTCTTCCAGAATCTGAATAACTCTTTCAGACTGACCGTCGGTCTGGGGATGAAATGCTGTACTGAAACTCAATTTCGTTCCCAAAGCCTCTTGAAACTTCTTCCAGAATCTCGAGGTAAACCTCGGATCTCTATCAGACACAATGGATAATAGTATACCATGTAATCGCACAATTTCAGATACATATAGTTCCGCTAATTTATCCAGAGAATAATCAGTACGTACCGGTATAAAATGTGTAGATTTCGTCAATCTGTCAACGATAACCCAGACTGCATTTTTCTTCTTCAGAGTCAGAGGTAACCCAGATACGAAATCAATAGTGACTCTGTCCCATTTCCATTCCGGAATCATAATAGGCTATAATAAACCTGACGGTACCTGATGTTCAGCTTTAACTTGCTGATAGATCAAACATTTCGATACGAATTCTGATATGTCATGTTTCATTCCTGACCACCAGTATTGCTATTTCAAATCGTTATACATCTTAGTACTACCCGGATGAACTGAAAATCAACTGTCATGTGCCTCGTGTAGAACTTTCTGAATGAGTTCACTATTTTTCGGTATGCAAATTCTATTTCGAAACATTAAACAATCATCGTTCCTTATAGAAAAGTCAGAATCAGAATTAGACTCACAGTGAAGTCGTTTAGCTTGCAGATCGGGATCAGTCCCTTGAGCTTCGAAAATTTGCTGCAGAATCAACGGTTTAGCCTTTAGCTCAGCTAAAACAGATCCATCATCAAATAACGTCATTTGAGTATTCAAAGCTCGCAGAGTAAATAGAGTCTTTCGACTTAGCGCATCAGCTACAACATTAGCTTTCCCTGGATGATAATCAATTACAAATTCGTAGTCTTTTAGTAGTTTGAGCCATCTCCGCTGTCGCATATTTAAATCTTTCTGTGACATCAGATACTTCAGACTTTTATGATCGGTAAAAATTCTACTTTTCTCACCATATAAGTAATGACGCCAAATCTTTAATGCAAATACTATAGCAGCTAACTCAAGATCATGCGTCGTGTAATTCTTCTCATGTGACTTTAACTGTCAGGAGGCATAAGCTATGACTTTCCCGTCTTGTATCAATACACAGCCCAGTCCGATAATAGATGCATCACTGTATATAACAAATTCTTTCCCCGATTCGGGTTGAACAAAAACTGGAGCTTCTGTTAACAGGGCTTTCAACTGTTCGAAACCCTGCTGACATTTATCAGTCCACTCGAATTTCACATCTTTCTGTAACAATCGAGTCAACGGCACTGTAATCATCGAGAATCCTTTAACAAATCTTCGGTAATATCCCACTAATCCCAAAAAACTTCTAATCTCAGATACGTTTCTCGGGGGTTTCCAGTCTATAATAGCAGATATTTTACTCGGATCTACTCTGATGCCTTCCGCAGAAACAATGTGACCCAAAAATCTGACTTCTCGAAACCAAAATTCACATTTGCTGAATTTGGCAAACAACTGCTTATCTCTCAGAATTTGCAACACAATTCTCAAATGTTCAGTATGCTCTACCTCATCACGCGAATAAATCAAAATGCCGTCAATGAATATTACAATGAATTTGTCTAAATACGGTCTGAAAATACGATTCATCAAGTCCATAAACACTGCCGGTGTGTTTGTCAAACCAAAAGGCATGACCAGAAACTCATAATGTCTGTATCGTGTTCTGAAAGCAGTTTTCGGTATATCTGAATCTTTAACTCGCAACTGGTAATAACCCGATCTCAAATCAATCTTTGAAAATACAGTAGCTCCTTTTAACTGATCGAATAAATCATCAATCCGCGGAAGAGGGTATTTATTCTTCACTGTCGCCTTATTCAACTGTCGATAATCAATACACATTCTCATTGATCCATCTTTCTTTTTCACAAATAATACGGGAGCACCCCAAGGTGAAAAGCTCGGTCTCACGAAACCTCTATCCGTCAATTCTTGTAACTGTGCTTTCAACTCTTTTAATTCCGTCGGTGCCATTCTGTATGGAGCTATCGATATCGGAGTAGTGCCCGGTAACAATTCAATACTGAATTCAACTTCTCTAATCGGCGGTAAACCCGGTAATTCTTCTGGAAAAACATCTGAAAACTCACAAACAACTGGTACAGACTCAATTTTTAATTCCGTCTTGCTAGAATTCATCACATACGCTAAATACGCATCATAGCCTTTTCTGACATACTTCTGAGCCTTCATGGCAGAAATCACTATCGGTAATTCATTCGAATCATTTGATTCAATCCGAAGAATCTCACCATTCTGACATTTCAATTCTATACTTTTACTTCGACAATTCACAATAGCCTCATGCGCATTTAGCCAGTCCATGCCCAGTATTACATCAAATTCATCAAAAGGGAGAACCATCAGATCAGCCGGAAAACAATATCCCTGAGTCATCAATGGACATTTCTTACATATCTTATCAACTAACACAGAGTTTCCTAATGGATTCCATACTTTAACTACATATTCCGTAGACTCAACACTTAAATTCTTTTCATACACTAATTTCATACAGATATATGAATGAGTTGATCCAGGATCTATCAACGCAACAATATCAGTATTATAGAGAGAAAAAGTACCGGTAATAACATCAGGCGATGAGGCTTCCTCGCATGCATGTATTGCATAAGCTCTCGCAGGAGTACGCATCTCAGATCTCACATTAGCATCTCTCGCCACACTGCGATTTCCACTTTGGTTCCCAACACTCCGCGACGGTCTACCTCTCGATGCAACATTATTTGTCTTAGTCGACTGTTCTCTATTAGGTACATATCTCTCGGGACAATCACGTAAGTAATGATCTAACGATCCACATCGAAAACATGCTCCGCTTTTCAATCGGCATTCACCAAATGTTTCCTATTACAATACTTGCATTCAGGTTCAGGAGTTCTCACACTATCAGCACTAGCTACCGAGGTTGCTTGAGGTCTCGAATGGGAAGATTTAACATTTTTGTCTCGAATAGATATGCCCGTAGAAGTAGCAGAACGAGGATGGAAATCCTTTGATCTTTTGGATCCAGACTGATACGGTTTACCCGCAAACCTTTTTCTAGCTTCTCTGAATTCAGAATCAGCTTTTCTCTTTTCTTTAGCAAGCTCTTCGGCTTTACAAGCCCGATCAACGAGAACTACAAACTCTCTCAGCTCAAGTATCCCGACTAATAGTCGAATTTCTTCATTTAGCCCATCTTCGAACCTTTTCCACATTGTTGCTTCGGTAGAAACACATTCGCGAGCATATTTGCTGAGTCGAACAAACTCTCTCTCGTATTCAGTTACAGACATTCGACCCTGTTTCAGCTCTAAAAACTCTTTTCTTTTCTGATCGATGAATCGTTGACTGATGTATTTCTTTCTGAATTATGTCTGGAAGAAATCCCAATTGACTCGTTCTCGTGGTACAACCGAGGTCAATGTATTCCACCATTGATATGCTGAATCCCGAAGCAAAGAAATAGCACATCTCAGGCACTCATCAGGAGTACAAGCCAGTTCATTAAAAACTCTGATCGTATTCTCAAGCCAAAATTCTGCCCTCTCAGTATCATCACTTGCTGAAGCTCGGAATTCCTCAGCACCATACTTTTGTATCTTATCGACAGGAGGTCTGTTCAATCTCAAAGGATCCACAACTCGTACATTATCATGGTTAGGTTATGGGACGGGAGGGGGTGGAGGTTGCGGAGCAGCCGGGTTTGCTCGCACAAACTCACTAAACCATCCAGACATCATTTGGAAGAAAGCTTGTTTAATTTCTTCCTGATTGGCCACAGCAGGGCCCGATTCAGACGGCACAGCCCCTTGAGCGGCTGCTGGCGCAATACTTTCAACATCATCAGCTAAAGCTCGATTCGGATCCATTACTATAATAAACAGATTTCAGAGGATGTTAGGAGATATCACACTATCACATTTCATGTACATGGCATGTATAGCTAGACTAATACTCGCTACGGTAGTCCTAGAATCGACTAAACCGTAGCTCTGATACCAACCAAATGTAACACCCCTATCCCGTAACCGTCGCCGGAATAGGTAAGGGGCATTACCGGACTTGTAACATATACCAGAACAGTAAAATTTTAAACTTTTTAATCAAGAACCATCGCGTATCATCTATCATTAAAGCATGCTTCAATTGATCATAAAATGATGCATATAACTATTGGAAATCTAATTGGAAACATGCTAAAAGATAGGAGATCATTTGTAAAATTTCAAAGTTAGGGACACACGGCCGTGCCCCTTGCCCGTGTTCTTCACACATGGCCGTGTCCCTTTAGACATGCCCAAACATTTCAGCCCGTGGTCGAATCTGACTTATCCCATACGGCTGTCCAACACGCCCATGGGGTTAGGCCGTGTGTCGCCCACGGCCTAGGCACGCCCGTGCCCTTACCCAGTAGTCGAAACTGTCAAATATCACACGGTTACCTGACACGCCCGTGTACAAAATAGAGCAGGCCGTGTGACTATACTGCCAAATTTCACACGGCTACAATTTACCAGACACGCCCGCGTGTCTAGGCCGTGTACCAAAACTGACCAAAACATCAAGGTGCAGGGAACACACGGTCGAAACACACGCCCGTGTTCCCTGGCCGTGTGGCACAAATATAGGCTTGGTTTAAGCCAATTTGCCACCCAAGATGGGTCATTTCTACTAGCCATTAACTAACAACATTTCATGCCATTCTACCAACCTAAAACATACCAATTCAAGCACAAAATGGACCCAAAATCATCTCAATTCACTCACAAATCAAGCACACCAACTCAAAGGCCTAAATGACCAATTCCATGCACTCATCCACACATATATATACATATCAATTATGCAAGCTTATAACCTCATCAAAATCTCATATCTTTCCATAAGCACATATAGCTAAAGGACAACTCAAGTACTTGATTATATTCATATATGGCCCAAGCCACATCTCATAGCTTGATCATTTTCCAAAATATATCATGTTCACTAAACATCTAGCCTATACATGCCATGACCATTTTATTTACAAAAGTTTCAAAAGTACCAAAGTTTGATAGATAGTGTGATGGCGATCTCCGACTCGTCCGATTATCGAGCTAGCTTCCGTATCTATAAGACAGTGAAAGAAATGAACAGAGTAAGCTTCAAAAGCTTAGTAAGTCCGTATAATATAGAAATTAAACCTTACCGAACCAATGCGATAATTACAACAACAATGCCAATTCAATTCATATACTCAAGTTGCCTATTTCACAAGTATACACTTGTTAGTCCATGTAACATATAAATTTATTCATGTACTAACCACAACATTCATGTATTATATCATTGCTCAAATACTTGTACATGTATTTCATATAACTTATACCATATAATCCATGAAATTCTCATGTCTCATATAACATGTAATACATATATCATTCAATCTTCATGTAACATGTATCGGTAGTTGCCCGTTGAACCTATAAGAACATCGAAAGATACTCAGGTGATACACACACAGTGTATATACATTTAACCTGTAATCTGTCAATGCGTCATATATGCTCTTTCGAGCCTGTACGGTAAGCCCGGAGGCTGAACATATAATCCCGAAGGATAATCGGTAAGCCCGCAGGCTGAACATATAATCCCGAAGGATAAACCTGTAGCTCATGAGCACGTGGTGAGTCTGCAACAAATGCAGGAGCTCGAACCACCCTGTAGCCCTAGTGACATGTCACTCGTATCCTATCGACTTCTACGGTTCTAACGGGGCTCGGTATTCAATTTATCACTTGTAACAATTTAACATTTCTATTTCAATCTCATATATATACTCGTTCCATTAGGCTATTTAATCATCTAGCATTTCATATTTTCAAATAACAATACGTATGAACATATATATATACATTAAATTCGTTATACGAACTTACCTCGTAATCCCGTATCTACTCGTCTATTTTCCTTTTTCCCCGATCAAGTTCCGGGATTCGATCGTCTTTATCTAAATTAATGCAAAATTCAGCTATTTACTAACTCACATTTTCAATTCAATCCAAAACATATATTTTAACATATTTGCAAATTAGCCCTCATAATTTCAACTACTTTGCAATTTAGTCCTCTCATCACAAAAATGACAAATTACACAATCAATACCCCAATTCACTATAGCCGAATATTCAAGGGACTTATACAAGCATATATCTTTCAATTAATCACAAATTTAACCTAAAAAATTCTACCTTTTTACAAATAAATCCTTAAACTCATTTTCAACAAAAATCACTTTAAAATTCTTGTATTTTCTCACATAATAATCAATAATTCATCAAAATCCATCAAAATAACATGAATTCATCAATGGCATTTTTCAAAGACATGTTCAAAATCAGAAATTGAGGCATGGGTCAGTTAGTATACGAAACAACGATCTCAAAAACGTAAAAATCACTCAAAATCGAGACAAAACCATACCTTAATTTGTAAAAAAAAAACTAGCCGAATGGAAGAAAGCTTTAAACCCTTTTCTTTGTTTGTATAATCGGTGTAAGAGAAGAAATTTTTAAAGCCATTTTCATGTTTTAATTAAACATATAACATATAATAATTAAAAGACAATTTAGCCCTTTATAAAATAATTAGAAAACCTTATAAAATATGGACATAATGGTCCATTACCAACCACTCCAAATAAAAATGGCATAATTGCCATGCAAGTACCTCTTTTTATAAAGCCATGCTCAAATAAGCCATTTATAAAATAGAACTCTAATTTATCACTTTACGCGATTTAATCCTTTTTATCAAATTAACCAGTCAAACGATAAAATTTCTAAATCAAACTTTCACACCGTGATTCTATCATGCTGTAAAACATATTAAAGCAATAAAAATAATAATTCAACTTGGTTTAGTGGTCCCAAAACCATCCGTTCCGACTAGGGTCTAAAGTGGGCTGTTACAGAACTAGATTGGTCAAAGAGAGGTTAGACAGATTTGTTATTGCTGATGGTGTTATAGAGAAGATGTCGTTCCTCACTGCTTATATTATTCAACAATCGAAATCTGACCACGAGGCTATCATGCTGGACACAAATGGTAGTAAACCTATAGAGAAGAGTTTCGATATGCAGACTTGGTTTAGATATGATATTTGTTGGGTAAAAAAGCGCGAGGCCAAAGATATCATAACAAATATTTGGTCAACTCAGGAGTATAACCCGCTGGAGAAGATGGCCCTGATCCGAGATAAGCTGGGCCCGTGGCAATACCAACAATATAGAAAAATGAAGAATAATATAAAAAGGTTGGATAAGGATATAAGCAATCTGATGGATGGCCCTTCGGGTGAGAGATCAACGAGCCTTCTTAAGGAAGCACAGAGTAAGCTGGGCCACTTTTACGATGTGGAGGAAAAATACTGGGCTGTGAGGG
Source organism: Gossypium stocksii (assembly GCA_020496765.1). Taxonomy (NCBI): domain Eukaryota; kingdom Viridiplantae; phylum Streptophyta; class Magnoliopsida; order Malvales; family Malvaceae; genus Gossypium; species Gossypium stocksii. The sequence goes on from CM035622.1 coordinate 12,752,136, forward strand.
CTCGATCTCAGTGGCTGAAGAAGGGCGATAGGAACACTCGGTATTTCCATGTAAGGGTTTTGGGCCGTAGAAAAAAGAACAGCATTGATAGACTTAAAGATGAGCATGGCGCCCGGCATGAGGACAAAAAGGAAATTTGTAATATTGCTAGGAATTATTTTAATAAGCTTTTTAAGACATCTTTAACGGAGGATGCTGTTAGTGACCTTAGTGAAGTGCCTATGTGTATCACTGAAGATATGAATATGAGCTTGGACAGGGAATTCACTAATGAGGAAATTTTGAAGGCTTTCAAGCAAATGGACCCTCGTAAGGCTCCAAGGATTGATGGGTTATCGGGCAGCTTTTTCAAGGACTATTGGGCTACTGTGGGGACTGATGTTATTAACTTGTGCCATAATATTCTTAAAGGAAAAATGAGTGCTGAGTGCATTAATGAGACTTTAATCGTTTTGATTCCTAAGGTTAAGAATCCCAGTGAGATGGCTAACTTTAGACCAATTAGCCTGTGTAGGGTGATCTACAAGCTGGTTTCGAAGACTCTTGCCAACAGACTTAAAGATGTACTACCCCTGTGCATTAGCCAAAATTAGAATGCTTTCGTTCTTGATCGAATGATTCACGACAACATATTAGTGGCTCATGAGTTCATGCACTACCTTCGGAGTTCCAAAAATGGTCCTAATAAGGGTTGTGTTATTAAACTTGTTATGAGTAAAGCTTATGATAGGGTGGAGTGGAGTTTCCTTGAGAAAATGCTTCTTAAAATGGGTTTTTCTGTTAATTGGGTTAAAAAAGTTATGAACTGTGTGTGTACTGTCCGGTATAGAGTCAAATGCAATACGAATCTTTCCGACACTATTATACCTGAGAGAGGCCTCCGTCAAGGGGATCCGTTTTCCCCTTACTTGTTTCTTTTTTATATGGAGGCCTTATCTCGCATGCTACTTAAGGCCCAAGATACTAATAAAATAAAAGGCATACGGGCTAGTAAAGATGGCCCTAGAATTAATCACCTCTACTTTACTGATAATGCGTTATTATTTGTCAGGAATAAAAAGAGTGAAGTGGAGGAGTTTACTAAGATACTGGACGCCTTCGAAAAGATGTCGGGACAAAGCATCAACCTGGAAAAGTCTATGGTCTACTTCTCTCCAAACACTCATGCTTCCCATCGTACAACTCTCAGTAGCTTGCTAAAGATGAGGGTGGTCACAAACCTTGATAGTTATTTAGGCTTGCCCATCCCGATTGGTAAGAAAAAATCTGCTGCCTTCTAGTGTATTGTTGATCGGGTTGCAAATAGAATAAACAGTTGGTCAAAAAGGCTCCTGTCGAACGGTGGAAAGGAAATCTTTATTAAGTCAATCCTCCAGTCTCTGCCCACATATGCCTTTTTAGTTTTCTATGCCCCTAATGGCATATTAGAGGAACTTCAAACTATGATTCGTCGTACATGATGGGGGGAAAAGATAATAACAGAAGCTAGAATATGCTCTCATAGGACCATTTGTATTCTCTGAAAGGTATGGGAGGCCTCGAATTCAAGGTTTTAAGACTTTTTAACGTGGCGTTACTTAGAAGGCAAGTGTGGAGATTAATCAACATCAAAGACTCTCTTAAAGTCTTGTCCTCAAAATATTTCCCTGATGGAAACATTTTCAAAGTAAAAAAGGTGGATAAAGCTTCCTTTACCTGGTCAAGCATTGCAACAGCAGCGGAAGCTCTCAAAGATGGTTTTGGGTGGCAGGTCAGGAATGGAGACTTGATAAACATCCAAACAGACTGCTGGGGAATGGAAGGGCTAAATGGGGATGAAATTTGAAGCAATACACTTAATCAATACGAGACAAAGGTGAAAGATCTCTGGCTGGCAGGAAGGAGAAGGTGGAATATGGAAAAAGTGGAAAAAGTGTATGGCCAAGACTGGGCACTAGGATTTGTAATATTCCTATCAAAGAGGGGGGACAGGTTGATAAAATAATCTGATTTCATAGCCCCCATGGTTGTTTTACTTCTAAGTTAGCATACTCATGGTTGCTTTTAAAGGAGTTGGGTTATGGGCCACATAGGTTCTAATGGAAAGCGATTTGGAAGCTCGACATTCTCCCTAAAATCTAGATGTTCGCTTGGCGTGTGGGGCGCGAGATCCTTCCGACAAACAGAAAAATCACTTTCATTAGACAAGGCTTTGATAAGAGGTACCCAAGGTGTGGAGCCGAGGCTGAAACGCTGTTACATACGTTAAAAGAATGCCCTACGTCCCATGCAGCTCTTTCTCTTGAGGGATGGTCCGAAAGAACTACTTCGAAGAAGTACGATCATTGTATAAATTGGCTGGAAGACACAATGCGGGTGCTGGACAAAAGAGCCATGGCTGATCTTATGGTTTTATTATGGAACTGCTGGAACAATCAAAATAATTTCATTTTCAGGGGAAAAAAAGAGGAGGCTACGGTTATTTGGGAAAGGGCTAGTACCTTTAGCAAAGATTTCCGTATTTACAACTTGATGAATGAACCCCTGCTCTCTCCAAACTCTCAGGCCAAGAAATTGGATAAACCCCCAAAGGGTTTTGTAAAAATAAACTTTGACGTGATGGTTAGTGATAATAGAACGGGCTATAGGGCGATCATGAGGGACGATGATGGTTTCATGTTAGGCGGAGGGGGAGGCTTTATCGACAGGAGTATGTCGGTGCAGGAAGCTGAATGTCTGGCATTCGAAGAAAGCATCTAGTTGGCAAATCAACTTAATATTAAAGGGGACGTACTGTTTGAAACAGACCATGCAGGCTTGGTCAACAAATGGAAAAATTGGGCCTTTGATATTACTATTATTGGAATGCGCCTTAAGAATTGTTTC
>CM035622.1:12762500-12842500 GCA_020496765.1 Gossypium stocksii
TAAAAAGGATGTCCCCATTTCAGACATGTCTTGCAGCCTCAGCCACCGACGCACCAAGTGAAAAATTTTCAGTTAAAAATACTAAGTGTAAGTGGCCTAAAAAAAGTGTAAGTGGAGGAGCCTCGGCCACCATCTGCACCTTGGTGCCTCAGATGTATGGGAGTGCCGAGTCCTGGTCCCAAAGGTAGAATTCAGATACCGTTATATGTTCGGTACCCAACAATGAAAGAATCGTCTTGGTCCCTCCCTAATCCCCAATGGTAGAATTTAGATACCGTTACATGTTCAGTATCCGACAATGAATGAATCGTCCCGGTCTACCCTCTTTTGCAAGAAGAGCTCCCGACACCTTAGGCCCTAGGTCGTGCAGTAGCCTCGTACATCATCGGCCCCCGTTTGCCATCTCGTGGTGCAGGGCCATTGGGCAGCACTGGTACCTTACTGCATCGGATATCTAAGAGCCTCGAACACCATCAGCCCTTTCAACGTGTGGGAGGAACAGGCAGCATCGGCACCATGGTACGTCGAATATGGGGGGCCTCTAGCCGCACCAGCACCTCAGTGCATTGGATGTGTGAGAGCCTCGAGCAGCATCAGCACCTTGGTGCATTAGATGTGCGGGAGCCTCGAGCCATTTGGCACCTTGGTGCATCAAATGTTCGGGGGCCTCGAGCCTCATCGGCATCTCAATGCGTTGGATGTGCGGGAGACTCGAGCCATTCGGCACCTCAGTGCATCGGATGTACGGGAGCTTCGAGCAGTATCGGTACCTTGGTGCGTCGAATGTGCTGGACCCTCGAGCCATTCAGCACCTTGGTGCGTCAGATGTGCGAAAGCATTGAGCAGTATTGGTACCTTGGTGCGTCGGATGTGCGAGAGCCCTGAGCCATTCGGCACCTTGGTGCATCGGATGTGCGGGAGCCTCGAGTAGCATTGGTACCTTGGTGCATCGGATATGGGGGAGCCTCGAGTAGTATCGGTACCTCGGTGCCTAAGATGTGCGGGAGCCTCGAGCAGCATCGGCACCTTGGTGCGTCGGATGTACGGGGGCCTCGAGCCATTTGGTACCTTGGTGCGTCGGATGTGCAAGAGCCTCGAGCTGTATCGGCACCTTGGTGCGTCAGATGTGGGGGAGCCTCGAGCCATTCGGCACCTTGGTACGTCAGATGTGCGAGAGCCTCGAGCAGTATCTGCGCCTTCGTACCTTGTATGTGCGGGAGCCTCGAGCCATTTGGGACCTTCGTGCATCAGACATACGGGAGCCTCGAGCCATTCGGTACCTTGGTGCGTCGGATATGCGGGAGCCTCGAGTATCATCGGTACCTTGTGCGTCAGATGTGGGGGAGCCTCGAGCAGCATCGGCACCTTGGTGCGTCGGATGTACTGGGGCCTCGAACTATTCTGTACCTTGGTGCATCGGATGTGCAGAAGCCTCGAGCAGTATCGGCACCTTGGTGCATCATATGTACGTGAGCCCCGAGCCAATCCGCACCTTGGTGCTTCGGATGTGCTGGAGCCTCGAGCCATTCAGCACCTTGGTACGTCAGACGTGCGAGAGGCTCGAGCCATTTGGCACCTCGGTGCATCGGATGTGCGGGAGCCTCGAGCAGCATCGGCACCTAGGTGCGTTGGATGTGCAGGAGACTCGAGCCATTTGGCACCTCGGTGCGTAGGATGCGCGGGAGCCTCAAGCTGCATGGGCACCATGGTGCGTCGGATGTGCGATTGCCTCAAGCAGCATTGTCACCTCGGTTCGTAGGATGTGCGAGAGGCTCGAGCAACATCAGCACCTCGGTGTGTTGGATGTGCGAGAGCCTCGAGTAGCATCGGCACCTTGGTGCGTTGGATGTGCGGGAGCCTTGATCTAATCAGCACCTCGGTGTGTCAGATGTGCGGGAGTATTGAGCCAGTCGGTACCTTGGTGCCTAGGATATTAGGGAGCCTCGACCAGCACCGACATGTCGGTGCGTCAGATGTGCGGGAGCCTCGAGCAGTATTGGCACATTGGTGCTATGATGTGCGAGTGCCTCGGGCAGCGTCGGCACCTTGGTGCGTTGGATGTGAGGGCTAAGGAAAAGTGTCCATGTTTTAGACACATGAATGTCACCTAGTAGCACATTGGCCAAGTTCTTTTAGCTCTTTAGGGGGGAGGTTATATTGAGCGAGCGCAGGGGTTGTCCAGGGTACTGCCCACGCCTACCTCATGCCTGGATGCCGGTGTCCCCCACCACTGGTTAGGTTACCGACGGTGATACGGCAATCTGGCGATCCATTCCGGTGATGCTCCGGTGACCGTTCCGGCGGTGCTCCGACGAGACATCCCAGAATATAGAAAACGATGCAACGAGTAGTCCCGGTCCCTCTCACTTTGGAACAAGAGCCTCTGGCACCTTGAGGCCTTGGTTCCTCGGATGTGCAAGAGTGTTGAGTCCCGGTCCCAAAGGAAGAATTCGGATACCGTTACATGTTTGGTACCCAAAGATGAATGAATCGTCCCGGTCCCTCCCCAATCCCCAATGGTAGAATTTAGATACATGCTTGGTATTCGACAATGAATGCATCGTCCCAGTCCCTCCCCTTTTGCAAGAAGAGCCCGCGACACCTTGGGCCCTCGGTCGTGCTGTACCCTCGTACATCATCGACCCCCGTATGCCATCTCGTGGTGCGGGGCCGTCGGGTATCACCGACACCTTGCTGCGTCAGATGTGCGAGAGCCTCGAGCACAATTGGCCCTTTCAATATGTGGGAGCCTCGAGCCGCATCAGCACCTTGGTGCGTCAAATGTGCGGGAGCCTCGACCCGCATCGGCACCTCAGTGCGTTAGATGTGCGAGAGCCTCGAGCAGCATCGGCACCTTGGTGCGTCGGATTTACAGGAGCCTCGAGCCACATCGACACCTTGGTGCATTGGATGTGGGGGAGCCTCGAGCAGCATCGGCACCTTGGTGCATCGGATGTGTGGGGGCCTCGGGCCATTCGGTACTTTCGTGCATAGGATGTGCTGGGCCTTGAGCCATTCGGCACCTTTGGTGCGTCGGAGGCGCGAGAGCCTCAAGCCATTCATCACCTTGGTGCGTCGGATGTGCGGGAGCCTCGAGCAGCATCGGCACCTTGGTGCGTCAGATGTGCGGGGGCTTCAAGCCACATCAGCACCTTGGTGCGTTGGATGTGCGGGGGCCTCTAGCCATTCGGCACCTTGGTGGGTCGGATGTGCGGGGGCCTCGAGCCATTCGGCACCTTGGTGCATCGGATGTGCGGGAGCCTCGAGCCACATTGGCACCTTGGTGCGTCGTATGTGCGGAAGCCTCGAGCCATTCGGTACCTTGGTGCGTCGGACGGGCGAGAGCCTCGAGCCATTCGACAGCTCGGTGCGTCGGATGTGCAGGAGCCTCGAGCAACATTGGGTCCTCGGTGCGTAGGATGTGCGGGGGCCTCGAGCTATTTTGTACCTTGGTGCGTTGAATGTGCGGGAGCCTCGAGCCACTCGGCACCTTGGTACGTCGGATGTGCGAGAGCATCGAGCCACATCGGCAACTTGGTGCGTAGGATGTGAGGGAGCCTCGAGCCATTTGGCACCTTAGTGCGTTAGAGGTGCGAGAGCCTCGAGCCACTGGGCACCTTGGTGCGTCGGACATGCGGGAGCCTCGAGCCACATCGGCACCTTGGTGCGTCGGATGTGCGGGAGCCTCGAGCCACATTGGCACATTGGTGCCTCGTATGTGTGGGAGCCTGGAGCCACATCGATGCTTTGGTGCGTCGGACGTGCGGGAGCCTCGAGCCATTCGACACCCTAGTGTGTCGGAGGTGCAAAAGCCTCGAGCCACTCGGCACCTCGGTGCATCGGATGTGGGAAAGCCTCGAGCAGCATCGGTACCTTGGTGCGTCGGATGTGCGTGGGCCTCGAGCCATTCGGCACCTTGGTGCGTCGGATGTGCGAGAGCCTCGAGTAGCATCGGCACCTTAGTGCCTCGTATGTGCGGGAGCCTCGAGCCATTCCGCACCTTGGTGCGTCAGATGTGCGGGAGCCTCGAGCCATTCCGCACCTTGGTGCGTCGGACGTGCGAGAGCCTCGAGCCATTCGGCACCTTGGTGCGTCAGACGTGCGGAAGCCTCGAGCTATTTGGCACCATGGTGCGCCGGATGTGCGAGAGCCTCGAGCAGCATCGGCACCTTGGTGCATCGGATGTGCAGGAGCCTCGAGCCAGTCGGCACCTCGGTGCGTCAGATGTACGGGAGCCTTGAGCCATTTGGCACCTCGGTGCCTAGGATGTTCGGGAGCCTCGACCAACATCGGCATGTTGGTGCGTCGGTTGTGGGGGAGCCTCGAGTATCGTCGGCACATTGGTGCTGTGATGTGCGGGTGCCTCGGGCAGCATCGGCACCTTAGTGCGTCGGATGTGCGGGCTAAGGAAAAGTGTCCCCGTTTCAGACACATGAATGTCACCTGGTAGCCTTAGGCTTGCCCATCCCGATCGGCAAGAAAAAATCTGCCGCTTTCCGGAGCATTGTTGATCGGGTTGCAAATAGAATAAATAGTTTGTCAAAGCGACTTCTGTCGAACGGTGGAAAGGAAATCTTTATTAAGTCAATTCTCCAGTCTCTGCCCACTTATGCCTTTTCAGTCTTCTATGCCCCTAATGGTATCCTGGAGGAACTTCAAGCTATGATTCGTCGCATTTGGTGGGGGGGAAAAGAGAATAACAAAAGCTGGAATATGCTCTCATGGGACCGGTTGTGCCATCCAAAAGGCATAGGAGGCCTCGATTTCAGGGTTTTACGACTTTTTAACGTGGCGTTACTTGGTAGGCAAGTGTGGAGACTAATCAACTTTAAAGATTCCTTGTGTTTTAAAGTTTTGTCCGCGAAATATTTCCCTGATGGCAGCATCTTTAACGCCAAAAAAGTGGAAAAAGCTTCCTTTACCTGGTTAAGCATCGCGACAGCGGCGGAAGCTCTCAAAGATGGTTTTGAGTGGCAGGTCGGGAATGGTGAGTTGATAAACATCCGCACGGATCGTTGGGGAATGGAAGGGCTAAACGGGAATGAAATCAGAAGCAATACTCTCAGTCAACACGAGACTAAGGTGAAAGACCTCTGGTTGGCAGGTAGGAGAAGGTGGGACGTGGAAAAAGTGGACAAAGTGTTTGGCCAAGACTGGGGTTCTAGGATTTGCAACATTCCAATCGGGGAGGAGGGACAGGTTGATAGGGTTATCTGGTTCCACAACCCCCATGGTTGTTTTACTTCTAAGTCAGCATATTCGTAGCTGCTTCTAAAGGAGTTGGGTTTTGGGCCACATAGGTTCTATTGGAAAGCGATTTGGAAACTCGATACCCTCCGGAAAATTCAGATGTTTGCTTGGCGTGTGGGGCACGAGATCCTCCCGACGAACGGCAAAATAGCCTCCATTAGACAAGGTTTTGATAAGAGGTGCCCAAGGTGTGGTGCCGAGACTGAAACGCTGGTGCATGCGTTAAAAGATTGCCCTACGTCCAGTGCAGCTCTCGCTCTTGGAGGTTGGTCTGATAGTATTACCTTAAGGAAGTACGATCATTGTATTGACTGGTTGGAAGACTTAATGCGAGTGGTGGACAAAAAAGCTATGGCCGATCTTATGGTTTTATTATGGAACTGCTGGAACAATCGTAACAACTTCGTTTTTAGGGGAAAAGAAGAGGAGGCTACAGTTATCTGGGATAGGGCCAGTACCCTTAGCGAAGACTTCCGCATCTGCAACTTGATTAATGATCCAATGCTCTCGTTAAACCCTCAGGCCAAGAAATGGGATAAACCCCCGAAGGGTTTTGTAAAAATAAATTTTGACGCGTCGGTGGGTGATAACAAAACGCGCTATGGGGCGATCGTGTGAGACGATGATGGTTTTGTGTTAGGCAGAGAGGGAGGCTTTATCGATAGGAGCATGTCGGTGCAGGAAGCTGAGTGTCTGGCCTTCGAAGAGAGCATCTAGCTGGCAACCAAGCTGAATATCAAGGGAAATGTACTGTTCGAAACTGACCATGCTGACTTGGTCAACAAGTGGAATAATCAGGCCGGTGATATTACTATTATTGGAGCGCGCATAAAAAATTGTTTCGCTATTCTTAAAAATTTTAATTCGGCCGATTTAATTTAGGCCACTCGTTCTTGTAATAGTGTAGCCAATTTAATTTGTAGGAAAACTCATAGTGAGGCTATTAATTGCTTTTTTGAAATGGATTATCCTTCGGATATTCATGAAGCTGTAATTGTTGATGCTACTTAATAAAATTAGAGTTGACCTCTGTGGTCGTTTTTATTCAAAAAAAAAAAGAATGTCACCTGGTAGCAGCGTAGCGTGTTTTGTGATTTTTTCTCCAAGATTTGGGCGATTTGCGTTCTTGACTTTTCGTTTGTGAGTCTGCCTACATTCGTAAGATTTGTATGGCAGTGTGAGGGAGTTTGTGTGTAGTTTTTGGTGTGGCTTTCGGTTAGCCTTCATTTCTGGATTCCGGTGATGTATGGTGGAATTGACTTGATGTGATGGCTTTCTGACGGTCTACTGTTTCTTGAAAAAGGCAGCGTTTTAGTCTGACGTTAATCGGTGATGTTTGACTTGTTTTAATATTTTCTTTTCGATTGTTGTGTGATTTTCATGTAAAAAAGCTCACCCTTTTACGTGAGGGGTGGCGGTGTTTGTTCCTTTCCGTGGCCTTTAAAGCTACGGGCCCCACAGTGGACTTTCTCTTTATCTGTTTTGTTTCGTCTTTGCTTTAAATTTGTTTTCTTTATGTTTCTGCATGGTTTTGGAGCCTTTTACGTGAAAGTGCTCTCTGAATTTTCCTCTTGCATGCATAGCATGTTTTTACATTTTTCTTGGCTTCTGGGTAATCTGAATGCTATTGTTCGTCTCTGGGTTTCGTCGTTAACATACGTATTTAGGGGATTTTGAGTTTCTTGTTGGTTCTCGAAGCTTTTTTAGGTTGATCCTTCGCTGCCCGACGTTTCTTTGAACTTTTGATTGACTTGCTCGTACTTTTGTCCGCTTTACTTTTTATCCGCTTAAGCTTTTCTATAGTCGTAGCTTTATTCGCTTTTGTCTTTGTTAGGTTTTCTGCTTTTGTGTTAGGCTTGTGTGTCTGTTTTCGCTGAAGGTTCTTGGCCGTAACCGTTGAGTGTTGGGCTTCGGGTAGGGGGTCTCTTCTTTGCCGTTTCCTTTAATCTTGTAGGTGCCCCCTCTTACCTAGCTGGAAAGAATCGGTGTTGCCTCACTTTTCTTGTTTGGTTGGAGCCCTGGCCTATGTCCGTATAATGGAGGAGGGGTCAGAGGACGGTATGACGAGGCAGACGGATGATATCAACGAACTATTGGAAAATTTGACCTTTTCTGAAGAAGAATCCACCCAAGTTCCCAGCAAAAAAAGTGAGCATAATATCCAAGGGTATGAGTCCTGGGCTATGGGTAAAATAATGGCGGAAGAAGTACCAAATAGAGAGGCAATGTATAGGGTGTTTCGAATGCTTTGGTACACAAAAGAAGAGGTCGACTTTGTTGCGTTGAAGGAATGGCCTATTATCGTCAAGTTTGGTTGCTTGGAAGATCGAAGCAGGATACTGAATCTAATGCCATGGACCTTCGATAACTGTTTGTTCTCAATGGTTCCATTTGAAAAAGGGAAGGACATAGATTCCTCTGAATTTAACCAGACGCCTTTTTGGATAAGAGTCTACAACTTACCTTTAGAGCTGATGGATCGGCAAACGGCTCTGGACATTGGGAGTGCTATTAGGGAGCTTGTAGCAATCGACTGGAAGGATTGAAACGGCGGATGGACAGAGTTTATAAGGATTAAAGTGAAAATTAACATCCTCAAACCGCTAAGGAGGATTGTTAAACTGGCTGGTTTAAACGGAACGAAAATAGTAGGGATGCTGAAATACGAAAGGCTCCCAGACTTTTGCTACTCTTGTGGGTTAGTGGGTCATACTATTAAAAAATACCAAAGAAACAGGGAAGATAGTGAGGCTACTAATACAACTCTTCAGTATGGAAGCTAGATGAGGGCACCCTCTACGAACCCAAATCAAGGCAAGGGCCAAAGAAGGAATGGGGTTAAAATAATAGAGCTAAAATCCCAAACGAATGAGGACAGAGAGGAGAGCCAAACGGATACGATGGAAGATATTGAGCAGGCCGCTCATAGAAGAAAAGAAATGGGAGGGGAGGAGGAGATTACATCTATTTCCCCAATGGAAAGGAAACTTCAAAAGACCATGCGAGATGGAATTGGAAGATTCAAAAGCAAAAGGAAAAGACACAGGGGGTCAAATGGAGATCACATCGATGAAAGCCCTGTGAAACGAGTCAAGCGAAGGCTTGTGGACCATGTTTCACCTTTTAAGGCGGTGGCTGACGACCAGCCCCGCCAAGAGCAATGAAAATCTTTAGTTGGAACTGTCGTGGGGTTGGTAACCCTGCGATAGTTCGTGAATTAAAGCAACTTCTTGTTGCTAACGATCCTGATATTGTCTTTCTTTGTGAAACAAAAATTCAATCTAACGGGTTTTCTTGTATTCGATCTAGGTGCAGGATGGAAGGGTGTCTTGTGGTCGACTCGAACGGAAAAAGTGGAGGGTTGGCTTTGATGTGGAAGGATGGTATAAGTGTTGAGGTGCAGACCTACTCAAACTATCATATAGATTCGCTGGTCCGCATGGAAAATGGAGAGAGGCTAAGGTTCACGGGCTTTTATGGCCAAACAGAACTCAGGTCTAGAAAGCAGGCGTGGGATATGCTGCGAAGGATCAAAGGATCGGTAAATGAGGGATGGATTGTTGGAGGTGACTTTAATGCCATCTTAAACAACGCTGAGAAGGAAGGCGGCCGCAGGAAGCCTAAGGCCATGATGGACGAGTTTTGTAATATGCTGGAAGATTTGGAATTAAGTGATGTTAAAACTGGCAATGGGTGGTTTACGTGGTCAAATAGTAGAGAGGGAACTAGTCTAGTCAAAGAGAGGCTAGATAGATTTATTATTTCTGATGGTATTATTGAGAAGATGCCGTTCCCCACTACTCATATCATTCGACAATCGAAATTTGACCACGAGGCTATTATTCTGGACACGAATGGGAGTAGAACAATGGAGAAGAGCGTCGATATGCGGACTTGGTTTAGATATGATATTTATTGGGCAAGAGAACGCGAGGCCAGAGATATCATCACAAATATTTGGTCCACTCAGGAGTATAACCCGTTGGAGAAACTGGCTCTGATTCGTGACAAGCTGGGCCCGTGGCAATACCAACAATATAGAAAAATGAAGAATAAAATTAAAAGGTTGGATAAGGATATTGGCAAGATGATGGATGGTCCTTCGAATGAGCAATCAACGGGCCTTCTTAAGGAAGCTCGGAGAAAGCTGGGCCACCTATACGATGTGGAGGAAAAATACTGGGCTGTGAGGGCTCGATCGCAGTGGCTGAAGGAAGGCGATAGGAATACCCGTTATTTCCATGCAAGGGCTTTGGGCCGTAGAAAAAAGAATAGCATTGATAGGCTTAAAGATGAGCATGGCACCTGGCATGAGGACAAAAAGGAAATATGTAACATTGCTAGGAATTATTTTAATAAACTTTTTAAGACATCTTTAACGGGGGTGGATGTTAGTGACCTCAGTGCTGTGCCTATTTGTATCACTGATGATATGAATAGAAGCTTGGACAGGGATTTCACTGATGAGGAAATATTGATGGCTTTTAAGCAAATGGATCCGCGTAAGGCTCCAGGATTGATGGGTTATCGGGCAGTTTTTTCCAAGACCATTAGGCCACTGTGGGGACTGATGTTATCCATTTGTGCCATGATATCCTTAAAGGGAAAATGAGTGTTGATTGTATTAATGAGACTTTAATTGTTTTAATTCCTAAGGTCAAGAATCCCGGTGAGATGGCTAATTTTCGACCAATTAGCCTATGTAGGGTGGTCTACAAGCTGGTTTCGAAGACTCTTGCCAACAGAATTAAAGATGTTCTACCCCTATGCATTAGCCAAAATCAGAACGCCTTTGTCCCTGATCGGATGATTCACGACAACGTCTTAGTGGCTCATAAGCTCATGCATTATCTCCAGAGCTCCAAAAATGGTCCTAATAAGGGCTGTGCCATTAAGCTTGATATGAGTAAAGCTTATGATCGAGTGGAATGGAGTTTCCTTGAGCAAATGCTTCTTAAAATGGGTTTATCTATTAATTGGGTTAAAAAAGTTATGAATTGTATGTGTACTATCCGATATAGAGTCAAATGCAATACGACTCTTTCCGACACTATTTTACCTGAGAGGGGCCTCCGTCAAGGGGACCCTTTGTCCCCTTATTTGTTTCTTTTTTGTATGGAGGCTTTATCCCGCATGCTACTCAAGGCCCAAGTTACTAATAAAATAAAAGGCATACGGGCTAGTAAAGATGGTCCTAGAATTAACCACCTATTTTTTGCTGACGATGCGTTATTATTTGTTAGGAACAAAAAAAGTGAAGTAGAGGACGTTACTAAAATTCTGGAAGCCTTCGAAAAGATGACGGGACAAAGCATCAATCTGGAAAAGTTTATAGTTTATTTCTCTCCAAACACGCATGCCTCCCATCGTATAATTTTAAGCAGCTTACTAAAAATGCGGGTGGTCACAAACCTCGATGGTTATTTAGGCCTGTCCATCCTGATTGGTAAGAAGAAATTTGCTGCTTTCCAGAGCATTGTTGATCGGGTTGCGAACAGAATAAACAGTTGGTCTAAGCGGCACCTGTCGAACGGTGGGAAGGAAATCTTCATTAAGTCAATCCTCCAGTCTCTGCCCACTTATGCTTTTTCGGTCTTCTATGGCCCGAGTGGTATACTGGAGGAAATTCAAGCTATGATTCGTCGTATGTGGTGGGGGGAAACGAGAATAACAGAAGCTGGAATATGCTAGCATGGGATCGGTTGTGCTCTCCAAAAGGTATGGGAGGCCTCGGATTCAGGGTTTTAAGACTCTTTAACATGGCGCTACTTGGAAGGCAAGTGTGGAGATTAATCAACTTCAAAGACTCCCTGTGTTTTAAAGTTTTGTCCTCAAAATATTTCCCTAATGGAAACATCTTCAATGCAAAAAAGGTGGATAAAGCTTCCTTTACCTGGTCAAACATCGCGATAGCGGCGGAAGCTCTCAAAAATGGTTTTGGGTGGCAGGTCGAGAATGGTGAGTTGATAAACATCCGTACGGATTGTTGGGGTATGGAAGGGCTTAATGGGGATGAAATCAGAAGCAATACACTCAGTCAACACGAGACTAAGGTGAAAGACCTCTGGATGGCAGGAAGAAGAAGTTGGAACGCGGAAAAAGTGGACAAAGTGTATGGCCAAGACTGGGGCTCTAGGATTTGTAATATTCCTATAGGTGAGGAGGGACAGGATGATAAACTTATCTGGTTCCACAACCCCCATGGTTGTTTTACTTTTAAGTCAGCATACTCGTGGTTGCTTCTAAAGGAATTGGGTTATGGTCCCCATAGATTCTACTGGAAAGCGATTTGGAAGCTCGACACCCTCCCAAAAATCCGGATGTTCGCCTGGCGTGTGGGACACGAGATCCTCCCGACAAACGGCAAAATCGCTTCCATCCGACAAGGCTTTGATAAGAGGTGCCTAAGGTGTGGAGCCGACGCTGAAACGTTGTTGCATGCGTTAAAAGACTGCCTTACGTCTCGTGCAGCTCTTTCTCTTGGAGGTTGGTCCGAAAGCATTACTTCAAAGACTTACGATCACTATATCGATTGGCTGGAAGACACGATGAGAGTGCTGGACAAAAGAGCCATGGCCGATCTCATGGTTTTATTATGGAACTACTGGAACAACCAAACTCACAGATTACGAAATGGGCTAAACCTCCAAAGGGCTTTGTTAAAATTAATTTTGACGCTACGGTTAGTGATAACAGAACGGGTTTTGGGACGATTGTGAGGGACGATGAAGGCTTTGTGATTGGCGGTGGGGGTGGCTGTGTTGATAGAAGCATGTCGGTGCAGGAAGCTGAATGTTTGGCTTTCGAAGAAAGTATCCAGCTGGCGGACAAGCTTAACATTACAGGAGATGTATTGTTCGAAACGGATCATGCAGGCTTGGTCAACAAATGGAAAAATCGGGCCTTAGATATTACTGTTCTTGGCACGCGTATTAAGAATTGCTTCGCTGCCCTTAGAAATATTATTTCGGTCGACTTAATTTGGGCCAATCGGTCTTGTAACAGTGTAGCCCATCGCATCTGTAGGAAAACCCATAATGAGGCTACAAATTGTTTTTTTGAAATGGATTATCCGTCGGATATCCATAATGCTGTAATTTTTGATGCTACTTAATAAAGTTGTGGTTGACCCGTGTGGTCGTTTTTTATTCAAAAAAAAGAATGTCACCTGGTAGCACCTGGTAGCAGCGTAGCGTGTTTTCTCCAAGATTTGGGCAATTGCGATTCTTGTTTTTTGAATGTGTGTCTGCCTTCATTTCGAAAGAATTGAATGGCAGTTTGTGGGTTTTGAGTGTGATTGGTTTGTGATGCGGCAAATTTTTAGCCCTTTATGGTCTTATGCGACGGTGTTCGGTGAGTTTTTTGATGAGTTGTGATTCTGACGATGGAAAGCGGAGGATATGACGGCTCCTGCAGAGCCATCATTTGGATCTTGACGGTGAATTTGTGAGTTTACGCTTTTCAATCTATCTTTTTTAATTTTTCATGCAAAAAAGTCAACAAAATACGTGGATTACTTGCGTTTTTAGTTTTATTTCTATAAAAGCTGGGGTGGGACCCACGGTGGCCATATTTCAAATCATCTTTCGGTGTTTCTCGAAGTTCTCTAAACGTGGTTGTGGATGAAAAAGGGTTTTGTTAAAAAACACGCCATTATCTTGCATGGCCCAATAATTACATGCATTTTACGTCTTTCTTTAATCGATTCTTGAGATTATTTTTGATCTCCCTTCGTTTTCGTTTCTGGTAAGGTCCCCGTAACGCTTCTTGAAAATTTTTCTATATTCTTTACGTGGTTTGATTCGTGGGTTTTGCTTCTGTGCTCTCGCACGTTTAGTTTTTGGTAAAGGTTTCTGGTTGGCTTGTTGCGTCTTCTTGAGGGTTTTTTGGTTTCATTTCCTTTTATTGCTCCCTGTAGTCTTTGGTGGTGTGGCTTTGCCTGCCGTTTTCTTTTTCCTTTGTACGCAGGTTTCATCAGGGAGTGGGACTGGTTATCAGGTGTTTTCGCCCTTTTTCTTGATTGTCTTGGTCGGTTTCCGGGGCAAAAATGGAGAAAGAGCTAGACATGGACGCGACCGTAACAACGGATGAAATAAATAAACTTCTGGAAAGACTAAAATTTTCAGAAGAAGAAACCACGAAAGTTTTCAACATGAACGGCGGAAAAAATCCTCAGGGATTTGAATCATGGGCAGTAGGAAAGATCGTGGCGAACGAATTACCTAACAGAGAAGCAATGTATAGAGTGTTCAGATCGATATGGTTTACAAAGAAAGAGGTGGACTTTGTTGCCGTAAAAGAAGGGATCATCATAGTCAAATTCGGTTGCCTGGAGGATCGAAGCAGGATTCTCAACCTAATGCCCTGGCTCTTCGACAACTGTTTGTTCTCAATGCTGCCTTTCGAGAAGGGCAAGGACATCGATACGTACGATTTCTGGAAGGCACCTTTCTGGCTAAGAGTCTACAACATTCCCCTTGAATTAATGGATCGCCAAATGGCAGTTGAAATCGGGGAAGCTATCGGCGAGCTTGTGGCAATTAACTGGAAAGATCGAAATGGCGGATGGACAGAGTTCATGAGACTTAAGATCAAAATTGATATCTCAAAGCCTTTAAGGAGAATTGTTAAAATGGTTAGTAAAGAGGGCAATGAAACAATACGGGTGATCAGATATGAAAGACTCCCTGACTTTTGTTACGCGTGCGGGATAATAGGCCATACGATGAAAAAGTGTCAAACCAAAAGGGCAAATGAGGAGGTAATCGACTCAAATCTCTAGTACTGGAGCTGGATGAGGGCTATCAACACAACCCCTAACCAAGATAGGGAAACAAGAAGAAACGGGGTGGAATTGGTAAGGAAAGGGACCCAGAAGACTGTCGAACAGGAGGGAAGTCAAACAAATATGAGGGAAGGCAGTGGGCAAAGTGGACAAAAAGAAAGAGAGAAGGGAGGCGAAGAACACTCAACATCGACTTCATATGTGGACAAAAGAAGTCACAAACTAATAAGGGATAGTATGGGACGTTTTAAGGATAAACGGAAGCGGATGAGGGCAATGAATGGAGATAAATTGGATGAAAGTCAATCCAAAACGGTTAAAAGGAGATTGCTGGAAGGAGACTTACCCGATGAGGCGGTGGCTGGCGACCAGCCCCGCCAGGAACCATG
Source organism: Gossypium stocksii (assembly GCA_020496765.1). Lineage (NCBI taxonomy): Eukaryota > Viridiplantae > Streptophyta > Magnoliopsida > Malvales > Malvaceae > Gossypium > Gossypium stocksii. Next base: position 12,776,925 of record CM035622.1, read on the forward strand.
AAATTCCTATGCTGGAACTGTCGAGGGGCCGGAAACCCTGCGACAGTTCGTGATTTGAAGCAACTCCTAGTTGCTAACAACCCGGATGTAATTTTCTTATGTGAGACAAAAGTTAAGACTAATAAAGTTTCTTATGTACAGAGAAAGTGTAGAATGGAAGGTTGCTTGGCCGTTAATGCGGAAGGAAAAAGCGGTGGTTTAGCTATGTTGTGGAAAGATAACAACAAGGTTAACATTCAAACTTACTCCAGCAATCATATCGACGCTTTGATCCAATTGGAGAATAATAGTGCTGTTAGGTTCACGGGATATTATGGAAATGCTGATCCCAACAAAAGACATCTTTCGTGGGAAATGCTGAAAAGGGTTAGTAAGGCTGTTAAGGAAACTTGGATAATCGGGGGTGACTTAAATGCGATCCTTGATAATGCGGAAAAAGAAGGAGGTAGGAGAAAGCCCCTTGTCCAGATGGAGGAGTTCAGGGAGATTGTTGATGAGTTCTCAATGATGGATTTAAAAACAGACAATGGGTGGTTCACATGGACAAATAATAGGGAGGGACAAGCGATGGTTAAAGAGAGACTCAACCGGTTTTTAATGTCAGCCAATAATGTTAATAGCTTTCCCTTCATGGAGAATAAGGTGCTTAGACAATCTTGCTCGGACCATGATGCGATCATCCTTGATACAGAAGGAAGAAAGCCGAGAGACAGTCAGATAGACCCTAGGCTAAGTTTTAAGTATGATGCTTGCTGGGCAAAACATAAGGAAGCTAAAAGGATTATAAAGGCAGCTTGGCAGAGAGATGCTCAGGACATTTTGGAAAAAATAAAGACGGTAGGCAAAGAGCTGGGAGGACGGCAGTATAAAAAGTTCAGGCAAATGCGAAACAAAATCAACAATTTGCAGGAGAGTATTAATAAAGTCATCGAAAGTAAGGGGAACACCTATAAGGGGAACAATCTCAAAGAAATGAGATCGAAGCTTGGCAACCTGCTAGACAAAGAGGAGCAATATTGGGCTCAACGGTCAAGGGTATGCTGGCTAAAAGAGGGAGACCGAAATACCCGGTTCTTCCACGTTAGAGCCACCAATAGAAAGAAAAAGAATAATATTGCCAGGCTTCAGGATATAAATGGTCACTGGAGAGAGAACACCACCGATATTTGCATGGTAATTAGGGAGTATTTTCAACTTTTATTCAAGTCGAATTTAATTTCTAATAGTATGCTTAACCTTGACTATATCGACAGATGCATTTCAGGGGAGGTAAATGATACTCTCCTAAAAAATTTCACGGATTAATCAAATGGATCCTAGAAAAGCCCCGGGAATTGACGGTTTATCGGGGCATTTTTTTAAAGAAAATTGGGACGTTGTTGGGGGACATCATTAAGTTGTGTCAGGATATTCTGAGGGGAGAAAAAAATGTGGATTGCTTAAATGATACTATTATTGTTTTAATCCCTAAAATTAAGGATCCCGTGGATATGACTAATTTTAGGTCTATTAGTTTGTGCAGGGTGGTATATAAAATTGTGGCTAAGGTGCTCGCCAACTGCTTGAAGGAGACTCTCTTGCTTTGTATAAGTCAAAATCAGAGCGCTTTTGTTCCGGGAAGGATAATTCACGATAACATTTTGATTGCTCACGAGCTAGTCCATTACCTCCAAAGTGCAAAAAAGGGGCCAAATAAGGGTTTCGTTATCAAGCTTGATATGAGCAAAGCGTACGATAGGGTGGAGTGGACTTTCATTGAGGAAGTGATGAAAAAAATGGGCTAAGCTAATGAATGGGTGATGAAAATTATGAACTGTGTTCGACCAGTTCGTTATGTAGTCAAATGCAACTCTACTCTATCCGAAACCATTGTGCCGGAACGTGGCCTTAGATAGGGGGACCCTCTTTCACCTTATCTTTTCTTATTTTGCATGGAAGCTTTTTCTAAACTTTTAATTCACGCCCAAAACAATAACATTTTGAAGGGTATTCAGGCTAGCATCAATAGGCCTCGTATAAACCACCTTTTCTTTGCTGATGATGCGCTCCTTTTTGTTAGAAATAAGAAAAAGGACGTGGAGGAATTAGCCAATATAATGGCCATTTGTAGTCGTGATTCGGGATAAGAGATCAACAAAGACAAATCTATGATGATGTTTAGCCCGAAAACCCCTAGAAACCAAAAGGATTTATTTAGCTCTATGCTTGGCATGCGCATCGTGGAAAAATTAGACAACTACCTTGGACTTCCATTACCTGTTTGCAAAAAAAATCACTTGCCTTCAATAACATCATTAATCAGTGTACATGCAGGGTTAAAAGCTGGTCAAAACAGTTGCTTTCTTATGGAGGGAAGGAAGTTTTTATCAAGGCTATCATTCAGGCCATTCCGACATATGCGTTCTCTGTTTTCTTGGCTCCAAAGGGCACCATTGAGGAAATCCAATCTCTCATAAGGCAGATGTGGTGGACTAACAAGGACAAAATGCGAGGGTGGGCCATGATGGAATGGGATAGGCTGTGCTTTCCCAAAGGAATGGGAGGAATGGGCTTTAGGGACTTACACCTCTTCAACTTGGCCTTTCTGGGCAGACAGGTTTGGACATTAATGAGTCAACAGGATACGTTATGCTTCAAAGTGTTAAGTGCCAAGTATTTTCCAGATGGGGACGTGTTCAATCATAAAAAGGGTGATAAACCTTCGTTCACTTGGTCCAGTATTGCCAAGGCGGTGGAGGCACTAAAAGAAGGATTTTTATGGCAAGTCGGTGACGGTGAAACTATTGATTTAAGAAAAGACCATTGGGGGATTGAAGGCATCAAAAGAGAGTCGATGTGTCAGTCTTCTTTCATTAATGATGAGAAAAAAGTCAAAGACCTGTGGGATAAGAAAAATAATCGGTGAAAAAGGGAGAGGTTTATGGAGATATATGGTGACGTGCTGGGGGACTGCATTTGCAATTTACCCATTTCTCATAATGGATTACAAGATACAAGGACGTGGTGTCAAAACCCTCACGGCATTTATACGTCTAAGTCAGCTTATTCGTGGCTGATCCTTAAGAAAATTGGATACGGCCCGCATAGATTTTTCTGACGTGCTATTTGGAAACTTAAAATGCTTCCAAAAATTAAGATTTTCAACTAGAGGATTGGACAAAACATTCTCCCCACTTTTGACAACATTGCACGAATTCGACAGGGGTTCCAAAATATCTGCCCGAGATGCCATAATAATGAAGAAACGCTATTACACGCATTGAAAGACTGCCCAAAGGCTCGTGAGATCCTTCCTGCTGGTGGCTTAAACAACAGACTGCTTGATGGAAACTATAGCAATTGTATCGACTTGCTCGAAGATATGTTGCGTGTGCTGGATTGTAAAGCTGCGGCTGATTGTTTAACTCTCCTATGGAACAGTTGGAATAATTGAAATAGTATGGTCTTCAAAGGAAAAATGGGTGATGCGGTCATAATCTGGGAAAGGGCACAAACATTAAGCCAGGAGTTTAGAATTTATAACATTACCAGGCCCTCGGTCTTAACCTCGAATACGACAAATAAGGGGTGGGAGAAACCCCCAGCGGGCCACGTCAAAATAAACGTGGATGCAGCTGTGTTGGACGGGTGTTGCGATGTTGGTGCAATCGCGAGGGACCAAGATGGATTTGTCCTCGGGGGTTGCTACAAATTCGTTGAAAAGTCAATGGAGGTGAATTGGGCTGAGCTGGAAGCTTTTATCGAAGGGCTTAGGTTAGCAACCCGACTAAATGTGTCCCACCTAGTTATGGAATCTGATAGCGCCAGACTAGTAAACGCAATCAATAAAAGGGAGGAAGACATTACTATTTTCAGTCAACACGTTAAGAAAGAGTGTACTATTTTTAATTCTTTTGTTTCGGTCAAGAGTAATTGGATTAGTCGCAAAAGAAATACTGTAGCTGATGAGCTTTGTAAATTAGCCATAAAAAATAGGGCCGATTTGTATTTTGAAATGGACTATCCTTCCGATATCCATCAACATATTATTAATGATGCAATAAGATGATTTTTGACCTTCGGGTCTTTCCTTTCAAAAAAAAAAAAGAATGTCACCTGGTAGCACATTGGCCAAGTTTTTTTAGCTCTTTAGGGGGGAGGTTATATTGAGCGAGTGCAGCGGTTGTCCAGGGTACTGCCCACGCCCACCTCATGCCTGGACGCCAATGCCCCCCACCGCCGGTTAGGTTACCGACGGTGATCCAACGATCCGTTCCGGCGGTGCTCCGGTGACTGTTCTGGCAGTGCTCCGACTAGATCCTAAAATATAAAAAATGATGTAACGAGTCGTCTCGGTCCCTCCCACTTTGGAACAAGAGCCTCTGGCACCTTGGGGCCTTGGTCGTGCCGGAGAATCAGGCACCATTAGTCCCTTAGTGCTTGGATACACTGTAGCCTTTGACACCATCGGTCGCTTGGTGCATTGGATGTGCGGGAGCCTCGAGCCTTATTGGCACCTTAGTGCGTAGGATGTGCGAGAGGCTTGAGCAGCATTGGCACCTTGGTGCGTCGGATGTCCGGGGCCTCGAGCAGTATTGGTACCTTGGTGCGTCGGATATGCGAGAGCCTCAAGCCATTTGGTACCTTGGTGCCTTGGACTTGCGGGAGTCTCGAGCCGCATCGGCACCTTGGTGCGTCAGATGTGCGAGTCTCGAGCCATTCAGCACCTTGGTGCGTCGGACGTGCGAGAGCCTCGAGCAACATCGGAACCTTGGTGCCTCAAACGTGCGGTAGCCTCGAGCTGGATCAGCACCTTGGTGCGTCGGATGTGCGAGAGCCTTGAGCCATTGGGCACCTTGGTGCGTTGGATGTGCAGGAGCCTCGAGCCTTTCGGCACCTTGGTGCGTCGATGTGCGAGAGCCTCGAGCAATATCGGCACCTTAGTGCTTCGAATGTGTGGGAGCCTCGAGCGATTCGGCACCTTGGTGCATCGGATGTGCGGGAGCCTCGAGTAGCATCAGCACCTTGGTGCCTTAGACGTGCGGGAGCCTCGAGCCAGATTGACACCTTTGTGCGTTGGATGCGCGAGAGCCTCGAGCCATTTGGCACCTTGGTACGCCGGATGTGCGAGAGGATCGAGCAGTTTCGGCACCTTGGTACGTTAGATGTGCGGGAGCTTCGAGCAGCACCGGTACCTTGGTGCATCAGATGTGCGAGAGCCTCGAGCCATTCGCCACCTTGGTGCGCTGGATATGTGAGAGCCTCGAGCAGTATCGGCATCTTGGTGCTTCAGACGTACGGGAGCTCGAGCCATTCGGTACCTTTTTGCGTCGGATGTCCGATAGCCTCGAGCAGCATCGGAACCTTGGTGCCTCAGACATGCGGGAGCCTCGACCCGCATCGGAACCTTTGTGCATTGGATGTGCGGGAGCCTTGAGCCGCATCGGCACCTTGGTTCTTTAGATGTGCAGGAGCCTCGAGTAGCATCAGCACCTTGGTGCGTCAGATGTGCGGAAGCCGCGAGCTATTCGGCACATTGGTGCGTCGGATGTTCAGAAGCTTCGGGCTATTCGGCACTTTGGTACATCGGATGTGCGAAAGCCTCGAGCAGTATTGGAACCTTGGTGCTCAGACGTGCGAGAGCATCGAGCCACATCGGCATCTTTGTGTGTTGGATGTGCGGGAACCTCGAGCTACATCGGCACCTTGGTGCTTTGGATGTACGGGAGCCTCGAGCAGCATCGGCACCTTGGTGCGTCGGATGTGCGGGAGCCTCGAGCCATTCGGTACCTTGGTGCGTCGGATGTGCGAAAGCCTCAAGCCATTCGGCACCTTTGTGCATCGGATGTGCGGGAGCCTCGAGCCATTCAGCACCTCAGTGCCTAGGATGTGCTGGAGCCTCGAGCAGCATCGGGACCTTGGTGCCTTGGATGTGCAGGAGCCTCAAGCAGCATCGGTACCTTGGTGCCTCGGATGTGTGGGCTAGAGAAAAGTGTCCCCGTTTCAGACATTTGAATGTCGCCTGGTAGTAGCTTGGTAGCAGTAGCGTGTTTTGTGATTTTTCTCCAAGATTTGGGCGATTTGCTTTCTTGAATTTTCGATTGTGAGTCTGCCTACATTCGAAAGATTTGTATGGCAGTGTGAGAGGTGTTGTGCGTGTTTTTGGTGTGGCTATTATTAGCCTTTTTGTGGATTTCGGTGATGTACGGTGGATATGAATTGATGCGATGGCTCTCTGACGGTCATCAGTTTCTTGGAATTGGTCGAATTTTAGTCTGACGATAATCGGTGATGTTGATTTGTTTACTTTGTTTAATATTTTCTTTTCGATTTGTTTGCTTTGTTTAATTTTTTTATTTTTCGATCTTTGTGTGTGTTTTCATGCAAAAAGTTCACCCGGTTACGTGTATGGTGTCGGTGAGTTGTCCATCTCCGTGGCTCTTTAATTGTAGGCCCTACGGTGGTCTTTTCTTTATTTGCTTTTGCTTTCTATTTGTTTTTTACGTATTCTATTTTGTTTTTTTATGTACTCTGCATGGTTTTGGAGCATTTACTTGAAATTGCTACCCGTTCTTCCCTCTCGTATGTAAGGCATGCATTACATTTTCCTTGACTCCTGGATATTCTGAATACTTTTGTTTGTCTCTGGGGATCATCATTATAATAAGTTTTCAGGAGAGTTTTGTGATCTTGGTGGTTCTTGAAACCTTTTTAGGTTACCTCTTCGGTGCTCGTAATTTCTGTTATTTTTTTAGTGGCTTTGCTCGTTATCTCGTCCCTCTCTTGATTTGCTTTTTCATTTCTTTAGGCGTTGCTCTTCCGTCTTGTCTTTGTTGGGTCTTTTGCTTTTGTCTTAGGTTTTTTGACTGCTTTGCCGGAGTTTCTTGGTCGTGGTCTTTGTTTGTTGGGCAGCTGTTTCGCTTTTTTTGCTTGGTTGGTACCTGGGCCTACGTTCATATAATGGAGGAGGGGTCGGAGGATGGTATGACGAGGTAGACGGATGATATCAATGAACTTTTGGCAAATTTGACATTTTCAGAAGAAGAATCCGCTCAGGTTACCAGTAAAAACAACGAGCAGAATATCCAAGGGTTTGAATCCTGGGCGTTGGGTAAAATCATGGCAGACGAAGCACCGAATAGGGAAGCAATATATAGGGTGTTCCGCTTGCTTTGGTACACAAAAGAAGAGGTTGACTTTGTTGCGTTGAAGGAAGGGCCTATCATCGTTAAGTTTGGTTGTCTGGAAGATCGTAGCAGGATACTGAATCTAATGCCATGGACCTTCGACAACTGTTTATTTTCAATGGTTCCATTCGAAAAAGGGAAGGAAATAGATACCTATGAATTTCACCGGACACCTTTTTGGATAAGAGTTTACAATTTACCTCTAGAGATGATGGACCGACAAACAGCTCTGGACATCGGAAACACTATTGGGGAGCTTATAGCGATCAATTGGAAGGATCGTAACGGAGGCTGGACGGAGTTCATTAGAATCAAAGTAAAAATTAACATCTTCAAACCGCTAAGGAGGATTGTAAAAATGGCTTGCATCAATGGAACGGAAATAGTAGGGATGCTGAAATATGAAAAGCTTCCAAACTTCTGCTACTCATGTGGATTGGTGGCTATACTATTAAAAAATGTCAAAAAAATAGCGAGAATAATGAGGCTAATAATACCATTCTCCAGTATGGTAGCTGGCTGAGGGCACTTTCTATGAATCCGAGTCAAAGAAAAGGCCAAAGAAGGAACGGGGTTGAAATAATAGAGCCAAGTCCTCAAACGAATGAGAATAGGGAGGAGAGCCAAACGGATATGATGGAAGATATTGGGCAGTCCGATCATAGAAGAAAAGAAAAGGGAGGCGAAGAGGAGACTATGTCGACTTCCCCTTTAGAAAGAAAAATTCAAAAGAGTATGCAGACGGATTAAGAAGATTCAAAAGTAAAAGGAAGAGACATAGGGGGACAAATGGAGATCATACCGATGAAAGCCCAGTGAAAGGAGTCAAGCGACGGCTTGTGGACCATGTTTCCCCTCTCAAGGCGGTGGCTAGCGACCAACCCCGCCAAGAGCAATGAAAATATTTAGTTGGAACTGTCGTGGGGTTGGTAACTCGGTGACAGTTCGTGAATTAAAGTAACTTCTTGTTGCAAACGATCCTGATATTGTCTTTCTTTGTGAAACAAAAATTCAATCTAACGGGTTTTCCAGTATTCGTTCCAGGTGCAGGATGGAAGGGTGTCTTGCGGTCAACTCGAAAGGAAAACGTGGAGGGCTGGCTTTGATGTGGAGGGATGGTGTAAGAGTTGAGGTGCAGAACTACTCAAAGTACCATATTGATTCGCTGATCCACATGGAAAATAGAGAGCGGCTAAGGTTTACGGGCTTTTATGGTCAAACAGATCTAAGGTCTAGAAAACAGGCGTGGGATATGCTGAGAAGGATCAAAGGGTCGGTAAATGAGGGATGGATTGTGGGAGGTAACTTTAACGTAATTTTAAATAATGCTGAGAAGGAGGGAGGCCGCAGGAAGCCTAAGGCCATGATGGACGAGTTTTGCAATATGTTGGAAGAATTGGATTTGAGTGATGTTAAAACTAGCAATGGGTGGTTTACGTGGTCAAACAGTAGAGAGGGAACTAGCCTAGTCAAAGAGAGGCTAGATAGATCTATTATTTCCGATGGTGTCAATGCTAAAAAAGTGGACAAAGCGTCCTTTACCTGGTCAAGTATTGCGGCAGCGGCAGAAATTCTGAAAGATGGCTTCGGGTGGCAGGTTGGGAACGGAGACAGGATTAATGTCTGGACCGATAACTGGGGAATGGAAGGCCTAAATGGGGAAGTCATTCGAAGAGAGTGTCTCAACCCAAATGAGACGAGCGTAAAAAACTTTTGGCTTGCGGACAAGAGAAGCTGGAATGTTAATAAAGTTAAAAAAGTGTTTGGACAGGATTGGGGTGACAAGATTTACGACGTACCAATCGGAGACGAGGGACAGGGAGATAAAATGATTTGGTTCCACAACCCTCATGGGTGCTTCACTACTAAGTCTGCTTACTCATGGCTGCTCTTGAACGAAATGGGGTATGGTCCACATAGAATTTTTTGGAAAGCTTTCTGGAAACTTGATACATTACCTAAAATACGGGTGTTCACTTGGCGAGTGGGGCACGAGATTCTTCCGACAAATGTTAAAGTCGCATCTATTAGACAGGGTTTTGATAAAGGATGCCAAAGGTGCGGAGCTGAAGCCGAAACCCTTATACACGCGTTAAAAGATTGTCCAACATCCCGCCAGGTTCTTTCTTTAGGAGGGTAGTCCGAGAGCACGATTTCGAAGTAATATAACCAATGCATTGATTGGCTTGAAGATATGATGCGTGTCCTGGACAAGAAAGCCATGGCCGACCTTATGGTGTTATTATAGAACAATTGGAATAATAGAAATAATTTTATTTTTAGGGGAAAAGAAGAGGAGGCTACGATCATTTAGGAGAAGGCCAAAACTCTAAGCGAAGATTTTCGGATTTTTAACCTACTTCAGAAACCACTGCTATCTCCAAACATTGAAGTTAAGAAATAGGAGAAACCTCCGAAGGGTTTTGTTAAAGTCAACTTTGACGCCACTGTGGGAGAAAACAGCATGAAGTACGGAACGATAGTGAGGGACGACGATGGCTTTGTGTTGGGCGGTGGGGGGGCTTTATCGAAACTCATATATCAGTGCATGAAGTCGAATGTGTGGCGTTTGAAAAGAGTATACAACTGGCGATCCAATTGAATATTAAGGGAAACGTGTTTTTTGAAACTGATCATGCGGCTTTGGTCAACAAATTGAAGAATAACTGTACGGATATTACAATTGTTGGCGCGCGCATCAAAAATTGTTTAGCTGATTTTAAGCACTTCAATTCTGCCGATTTAATTTGGACAAATAGGACGTGTAATTCAGTTGCTAATTTTATTTGTTCTAAACTGTGTACTGAGAAAAAAAACGTGGTTTTTTGAAATGGATTATCCGATGGAAATCCATGATGCTGTAATTCACGATGTTACTTAATAAATTTTGAGGTGACCCTTGTGGTCGTTTTTTTTCAAAAAAAATAATGTCACCTGGTAGCTGTGACGATGTTCGGTGGATTATGGGGCCAGTGGTCTGGTGCGACAGTTCGTTGGCAAATATTGGAGTTGGGGAGGGGACTTCTTGATGGTTTTCTTGATGGTTTCAATGTTCTTTCATGATCGTGGCTTGTACGCATAAGGGATTTCGTTGTTCTTTTCGTGATTTAGCGGTGGCGGGCCACCCGAGGTGGTACGGGTGCTGTAGTCGTAGGTCGTTCCGCTTTTCCCTAGCAAGTCAGACCTTGCTATGATGGGATTGATTCATCAGAATTAACAAGGTTTTGTCGTTTCTTTTATTTTTGAATTACTTTTTTTATTTTTCTTTTTTGTTCGTTTTTTCTATCGGGTTTTGTACTTATCCTGCATGGCTTTGAATAGTTCGGATCGTAAACCATTAAGGGTGACTTCTATTTTCTTTTACTTTTCAAATATATTTGCCCAGAGGGTTTCTATACATGTTTTTTTATTTTTGCATGCTTGCCATTAATGGCAGACGTCCATTAACTCGACTTCTCATCGTGTTCTGCTTAGGGTATTTCTGTTTGTTTTTCTTGAATCTTTTTGTTATCTTTTTCATATAGATGCATTTCATTTACGATAAAGATCGTTTTTTAGATTCCTGGGTTATCAGGTCGGTAAACCCTACCTTGTCTTTATTTTATTGCCTGGTCTCTTTTTCTTGAGGGTTTGGGAATGGGATGTTGAGAGTAGGTTCTGCTTGTAGATTGTCTAGGTGATTTTAGGTTTGTTTTGTGGCCTTTGAGTTTTGCTTCTTTGGGTTGCGGTGTTTTTCTTGCAGTTGTGCTGGCGGGTTTTCTTTCGGACTGGATTGGAGTTGCTTTTCGCCCTGAAGCTATGAAGTTCTTGTGCTGGAATTACCGTGGATTTGGGAACCCCGGGAAACAAAGGGAGTTAAAGCAAATTCTCGATGCGAACAGACCTGACCTTATTTTCCTTTGCGAAACAAAAATGTCTGCAGGGGATTTTCGGAGTGTTCAACACAAATGTAGGCTACAAAATGGATTAGTTGTTAACTCAGAAGGCCGAAGTGGGGGGCTGGCGCTGATGTGAAGGGATAGGATGGATGTCTCTATTCAAAGCTACTCCAAGCACCATATAGACTCCATAGTCAAATTGGAAAACGACAAGAAATTGCGTACGACGGGTTTCTATGGGCATACAAACCCGAACCTTCGAAACAGCTCATGGGACACTTTGCGTAGGATTAGAGACTCGGTTAGGGAGGACTGGGTCGTCAGCGGAGACTTTAACACATTTTTAAATGATGCTGAGAAAGAAGATGGATGCAGGGGGTGAGGGCGCAAATGAACGATTTCAAAGAGGTCATGGATGACTTGGCTCTTGTGGATATCAAACCCGATAGTGGTTGGTTTACTTGGGTCAATAACAAGAGTGGAAGTGGGCTGATAAAGGAAAGGATTGATAGATTCATTTGCTCGATTTCTTTGGTTGAAAATTTCCCTTTTATTAATACAAAGGTTGTTAGGCAATCTCAGTCCGATCATGACGCCATTCTCTTAGATTTATGGGGCCGTAAACCAAAAGAGTACCCTAATGATCATAGATTATGTTTCAAATTTGATTTGTGCTGGGCGGAGGACAGGGAAGCAAAAAACATTATAAGTAACGCGTGGAACAGGGGTGATACTGATTATGGGGATAAGCTGGATAGGGTAAGGTCGGTTCTTGGTCCTTGGCAACGTAAAAAATATGGAAAATTGAAGATTGAAATGAGAAGGCTGGAGAAAAATATCGATTTGATTATTGACTCTACAAGTGGAAGGGATAGTGTGAAGAATCTAAAGGAAACCCGCAAAAGGCTCGACTTCCTTCACGCTAGAGAATAAAGTTATTGGGCACAAAGGTCCCGATCAAAATGGCTAAGAGAAGGGGATCGGAATACTAGGTACTTCCATGCAAAAGCTACTGGACGGTTAAAGAAGAATTACATAGAGAAGCTGAAAGATATGGCAGGAAACTGGGTGACAAATAGCAAGGACATTAGCAAAGTGGCTAAAGACTATTTTTGGAGTTTGTTTCGGTCAAACGGTAAAGGGTTAACATACAAGAGCTGAAGTACATCAAAGAGTGTGTGACTAGGGAGACAAACGAGTGGCTTATAAGGGAGTATACGGAGGATGAGGTCCTTCAAGCTATTAAGCAGATGGACCCTAATAAAGCCCCTGGCATAGACGGCCTCTCCGGAAATTTCTTTAAACACCATTGGGAGATTGTGGGAAGCGACACCATTAAATTCTGCCTGGATGTCCTTAATGGAATTAAAAATATTTCTAACCTTAATGAAACTATGATTATTTTAATTCCTAAAATTAGAGATCCATGTGAGATTACTAACTTTCGTCCAATCAGTTTATGTAGGTTTGTCTACAAGATCATCTCGAAGGTCTATGCCAATCGCCTAAAAGTTGTTCTTCCTAGTTGCATCAGTCAAAATCAAAGCGCATTCGTACCAGGGAGGATGATACATGATAATATTTTGATAGTGCATGAGCTCCTTCACTATCTTCGAAGTTCTAAAAACAGACCTAACAAAGGGTTCGTTGTCAAGCTCGATATGAGCAAAGCGTACGATCGCGTAGAGTGAGATTTCATTGAAATAATCATGATAAAAATGGGTTTCGATGAGAAGTGGATTGGAAAAATTATGAATTGCGTTCGCTCAGTAAAATATACGATCAAATGTAACAATATTTTATCAGATACTATAATTCCCGAGAGGAGGCTCCGCCAAAGAGATCCCCTTTCCCCATATCTTTTTCTGTTCTGCATGGAAGCATTCTCGAGAATGCTCATTCAAACTCAGGAAAATAATGTCTTAAGAAGCATCCGAGCCAGTGTAAATGGCTCTAGGATAAACCACTTATTTTTTGCTGACGACGCGCTTCTATTCGTGAGGAATAAAAAAAGTGATGTTGAAATGTTGATTAATATTCTTAATACCTTTTCTAACATTTCAGGTCAAGAAATCAATTTTGAAAAGTCAATGATTTTATTTAGTCCCAATACTTCTACAGCTCAACGAAACAACTTCAGTGATCTTCTAGGCATGACGGTGGTTGAGAAGTTGAACAACTACCTTGGCCTTCCCATCCCAATTGGTAAGAAGAAATCAGCAGCTTTCAACGAAATTAATAATAAATTGTCTTGCAGGATCAACAATTGGACCAAGAAGCTGCTCTCTTTTGGGGGCAAAGAAGTCTTCATTAAAGCGGTTCTCCAATCTTTTCCGACGTATGCTTTATCGATTTTTTTGGCTCCCAAAGGGGTGATCGAAGATATTCAAGCCAAGCTGAGCAGAACGTGGTGGACGGGGAAAGACAAAGTTAGATGCTGGTCAATGATCCCTTGGAAAACCTTGTGTAAACCGAAAGGCATGGGAGGCCTCGGAATTAGAGATGTCCAACTCTTCAACCTTGCTCTCTTAGGGCGCCAAGTGTGGAGGCTGATTAATAATAAAGACTCTCTCTGCTTTAAAGTGCTGTCCTCAAAATATTTTCCCGATGGTAATATTTTTCATGCCAAAAAGGTGGACAAAGCTTCGTTTACCTGGTCAAGCATCGCGGCAGCGGCGGAAACTCTTCGAGAGGGATTTGGGTGGCAAGTGGGGAATGGCGACATGATAAATATCCAAGTTGACAACTAGGGTATGAAGGGTCTTAATGGGGACGCTATTAGAAAAGGCAGTCTCAATCCAAATGAAAAGAGCGTGAAAGATCTTTGGCTCGCAGACAGAAGAAGCTGGAATGTTAATGAAGTTAAAAGAGTGTATGGACAAGACTGTGGTGATAAGATCTGCAACGTGCCTATCGGGGACGAAGGACAGGGTGATAAAATAATTTGGTTCCACAACCCTCATGGGTGTTTTACCTCGAAATCTGCTTACTCATGGTTGCTGTTGAAAGAAATGGGGTATGGTCCTCACAGAATTTTGTGGAAAGCTCTTTGGAAGTTGGATACATTACCGAAGATACGTGTTTTTACTTGGCGTGTGGCACATGAGATCCTCCCAACAAACGTAAAAATTGCTTCCATTAGACCCGGATTTGACAAAGGATGCCCAAGGTGTGGAGCTGAGGCTGAAACTTTGTTACATGCTTTAAAAGATTGCCCAACATCTCGTGCGGTTCTCTCTTTAGGTGGGTGGTCCGAGAGCACCATTTTGAAGAAGTATGACCACTGTATTGACGGGTTGGAAGACATGATGCGTGTGCTGGATAAGAGAGCAATGGCCGATCTCATGGTGACCTTATGGAACTGCTGGAACAATAGAAACAACTACATATTTAGAGGAAAAGAAGAGGAGGCAAAGATAATATGGGAAAGAGCCAGCGCACTGAACAAGGAGTTTCGAATTTGCAACTCTATACATAAGCCTTTGCTTTCACAAAACAGCGCAGGCAAAAAGTGGGAAAAACCTTCAAAAGGCTTCATAAAAGTTAACTTCGACGCTACAGTGGGAGAAAATGGAACCGGGTATGGAACGATCGTTAGAGATGATGAAGGCTTCGTTTTAGGAGGCGGTGGGGGATTTATACAGTCAAACTGTCGGTGGAAGAGGCAGAATGCGTGGCTCTAGAAGAAAGCATCAAAGTGGCCACTAAATTGAAATTACAGGAACATGTTATTTTTGAGACGGATCACGTGGGGCTGGTCAATAGGCTAAGAAACAAAGCCACCGACATCACTATAATAGGCGCGAGAATTAAAGCTTGCACTGCAGCTTTTAAAAATTTCAAATCTGCCAAGTTAACTTGGACTAATCGGTCCACTAATTCTGTAGCCCATTTAATTTGTAGAAAAATGTATAGCGAGGCTAAGACTTGTTTTTTCCAAATGGATTATCCGTCGGAAATCCATAAAGCTGTAATTGATGATGTTACTTAAATAATAAATTGGATTGACCCTTGTGGTCGTTTTTTATTCAAAAAAAAAAAGAATGTCACCTGGTAGCGTAGCAGTACGCGTGTTTTATCCAAGAATTGGGCGATTTATTTCTTGATTTTTTTTTTGTGTGTCTGCCTTCAATCGTTTGAATTGAATGGCAGTTTGAGGGTTATTTTCGTGAGAGTTTCGTTTGGTGTGGCTATTTTGTTAGCCTTTTTTGAATTTCGGCGCTGTTCGGTGGATCTGTTTTGATGCGATAGGTTCTGGCGGTGATCTGCCCTGGAAAAGACGTCTCCGACGGGCCATCAATTTGATGATACACGGTGACTTTGTTTAAATTTGAAGTTTCTTTTTGTTTTTTTTGTGTTTTTCATGCAAAAAGATTACCCGGTAAAGTGGGTGGTGTGTGCCTTTAGTTTTTTCGCTGCATGCTTGCTATGGGACCCACGGTGGTTTTCTTACTATTTTTTGACTTTTCTTCGCTTTCCTTCGTTTTTGCATGAATTGGAGGTCTTTCTTTATTTCTTTCAACGTAAACTCTGCATGTGCTTCATGTATGCACAGTTTTAACACTTTCTTTAATCTGTTTCGTTTTTCTAAGCTTTGTCGATCCATATTTTTCGTTTCCGACGTGATTTTCTTGGTTCTCTTGATTGTTTTATTTGTTTGGATTGGTCTGTTGGGTGCTGATCCGTTTTTGCTTGGTTCTTAATCTTTTTGCTTGTTTACCTTTATTGGTGGGGTTTCTATCCTCGCCTTTTCTGCGTATTTCTGCTTTAGGTTTTCTAGTCTCTTTTGGCTTTTCTGCTTGCTTTTTTACGAGCCGCAAGGTTATCTCGTTGGTTATAGATGTCTTTTGTTATTTACAAGACGATAGATTAGACTTTTCTGGGTTTCTTGGTCCTGTATTCTCCTCGTCGCCTTTTGTTTTTCTTGTCCGTCATCTTCTTTTTGTTGTTTTGAATTGGGGCTTTGATGATTGTTTCTGATCGCAGAATGTTGAGGGAAGCCTTTCCGGTTATTTTGTGATGTTAGGGTTTCGCTACTATGTGTTATGGTGTTTTTCTTTGCAGTTTCTCTGGCTGGGCTTTCACACGGTCCGGTGGCCTGTGTCATTTTTCTGTCCCCTTGTTTTAGTCGTGTTCTTTGGTTGTGGTTGTTGAAGCTTCAATACCTTTGGTTTCCTCTTCTCAGTGGCACGTTTTAATCATATCGAAGGGTGGTAGCTAGTTTGTCAAACTCAGCAATGAAATTCTTGTGCTGGAATTGCCGTGGAATGGGGAATCTCGCGAAAATAAGGGAGTCAAAGCAACTTCTCACCGCGAGTAACCCAGACCTAATTTTTCTTAGTGAAACTAAAATGTCTGCTAACGATTTTCGAAGGGTTCAAAATAAATGTAGGCTACAAAATGGATTAGTGGTTAACTCAGAGGGCCGGAGTGGGGGGCTGGCATTGATGTGGAGGGATGGGACAAATGTCTCTATTCAAAACTATTCGAAGCAGCACATAGATTCCATGGTCAAACTGGAGTGCAATAAAACCGTGCGAGTTACGGGTTTCTATGGGCATGCAAACCCGAATCTTCGAAGCAGCTCATGGAACATTCTGTGCAGGGTCAGAGACGTGGTAAGGGAGGATTGGGTTGTTGGGGGAGATTTTAACGCAATCTTAAATGATACTGAGAAAGAAGCAGGGCGCAGGGGGGTGAGGGCGCAAATGAACGAGTTTAAAGAGGTTATCGATGACTTGGCTCTCGTGGATATTAAACCCAACAGTGGTTGCCTGGTTGGTTTACTTGGGTCAACAATAGAAGCGGGAGTGGATTAATGAAGGAGAGAATAGATAGATTCTTGAGTTCGGTTTCATTGACTGAGAATTTTCCTTTCATTAATACAAGAGTGGTTAGACAAACTCAGTCTGACCATGATGCGATTCTCCTAGACTTATGGGGTTGTAAACCTAAAGACTACCCAAATGACCAAAAATTGTGCTTTAAATTCGATACCTGTTGGGAGGACGACCGGGAAGCAAAAAACATTATTGGCAATGCGTGGAACAGAGTTGAAACAGACTATGGGGACAAGCTTGAAAGGGTTAGGTCCGTGCTTGACCCTTGGCAACGTAAGAAATATGGAAAGTTGAAGAGTGAGATGCGAAGACTGGAGAAAAATATCGATCGGGTTATTGACTCTACCAGTAAAGGGGACAGTGTGCAAATGTTAAAGGAAACCCGTAAAAGGCTTGATTTTCTTTATGCTAGGGAAGAAAGCTACTGGGCTTAAAGGTCTCGGTCAAAATGGCTTAGGGAGGGGGATTGAAATACTAGGTATTTCCATGCTAAAGCTACTGGACTTTTTAAAAAGAATAATATTGAAAAGCTTAAAGACATGGATGGAAATTGGGTGACGGATTGCAAGGACATAAGTCAGGTGGCTAAAAACTATTTTGAGAAATTGTTTTGGTCAAATGGTCAAAGGGTTGATATACAAGAAATGGGGTATATTCAGGAGTGTGTGACAAGGGAGGCAAATGAGTGGCTTACTAGGGAATACACGGAGCATGAGGTCCTTCAGGCCATTAAACAGATGAATCCTAATAAAGCGCCTGGCATAGACGGCCTCTCGGGGAACTTCTTCAAACATCATTGGGAGGTAGTCGGAAGGGACACTATTAATTTCTGTTTGGATGTTCTAAATAGGAACACCAATATTTCTGGTTTAAATGAAACTATGATTATTTTAATTCCTAAAATTAGAGTTGCGTGTGAATTAACAAATTTTCGTCCTATTAGCTTGTGTAGGTTTGTGTACAAGATCATCTCCAAGGTTTATGCTAATCGTCTAAAAGTTGTTCTGCCAAGTTGCATCAGTCAAAATCAAAGTGCATTTGTGCCGGGGAGGATGATACATGATAATATTCTGATTGCACACGAGCTCCTTCATTATCTTCAAAGCTCTAAAAACGGACCAAATAAAGGTTTCTTTGTCAAGCTTGATATGAGCAAGGCATACGATCGAGTAGAGTGGGACTTCATTGAAACAATTATGACAAAGATGGGATTCGATGAGAAGTGGAGAGTTAGAATTATGAATTGCGTTCGTTCGGTTACATATACCGTTAAATATAATAATATTTTATCGGATATTATTATCCCCGAGAGGGGTCTCCGTCAAGGGGATCCCCTCTCTCCTTATCTATTCTTGTCTGCATGGAAGCATTTTCGAGAATGCTTATCCAAGCTCAGGATAATAATATCTTAAGAGGCATTCGAGCCAGTATAAATGGCCCTAAGATAAATCATTTATTCTTTGCTGACGACGCACTTCTCTTCGTGAGAAATAAACAGTGTGAAGTTGAAATGTTGATTAATTTGTTAAATAATTTCTCTAACATTTCAGGACAAGAGATAAACTTTGAAAAGTCAATGATTCTCTTTAGTCCCAACACTCCAGGAGTTCAAAGAAACAGTTTTAGTGAGCTTCTAGGCATGACGGTAGTGGAGAAGCTGAACAACTATCTTGGCCTCCCTATTCCAATTGGTAAGAAGAAATCAGTGGCTTTTAAAGATATTAATAGTAAATTGTCTTGCAGGATCAATAATTGGACCAAGAGACTGCTATCCTTTGGTGGCAAAGAAATCTTCATCAAAGCGGTTCTACAATCTATACCAACGTATGCGCTGTCGATTTTCTTAGCTCCCAAAGGAGTGATCGAGGAGATTCAAACAAAGCTAAGCAAAACATGGTGGGCAGGTAAAGACAAAGGCAGATTCTGGACAATGGCACCCTGGAAAACCCTGTGCAAACCGAAGGGTATGGGAGGTCTCGGAATTAGAGACATCCGACTCTTTAACTTGGCTCTCTTAGGACGTCAAGTATGGAGGCTTATAAACAACAAAGATTCTCTCTGTTTTAAAGTTCTGTCCTCGAAATATTTCCCTGATGGGAATATCTTCCAAGCCAAAAAAGTGGACAAAGCGTCTTTTACTTGGTCAAGCATCGCGACAGCGGCGAAAGTTCTCAAAGAAGGATTTGGGTGGCAAGTTGGGAATGGAGACAAGATAAACATTCGGACTGACACTTGGGGAATGGAAGGCCTCAATGGGGACGCGATTAGAAGCAATATACTCAACCCAAACGTGACGAGTGTGAAAGCTCTCTGGCATGCGGATAGGAGAAGCTGGAATGCGGATAAGGTGGAAAAAATCTATGGCCAAGACTGGGGTGCTAGGATTTGTAACACTCCAATAAGGGATGAAGGTCAGGAAGATAAAATAATCTGGTTCCACAATCCCCATGGGTGCTATACTTCGAAATCAGCATATTCATGGTTGCTACTGAAAGAAATGGGGAATAGTCCGCATAGATTTTATTGGAAAGCTCTTTGGAAGCTCGACACTCTACCGAAAATCCGTGTGTTCTCTTGGCGAGTGGGACACGAGATTCTTCCGACAAATGAAAAAATCGCTTCTGTCAGACACGGCTTTGATAAGAGTTGCCCAAGGTGTGGAGCTGAAGCTGAAAATCTGTTACATGCTTTAAAAGACTGCCCAACATCCCGCGCAGCTCTCTCTCTAGGAGGGTGGTCCGAGAGCATCACTTCGAAGCAGTACGACCATTGCATTGATTGGTTGGAAGACATGATGCGGGTCCTTGACAAGAGAGCCATGGCGAACCTTATGGTATTATTGTGGAACTGTTGGAACAATCGAAACAACTTCATATTCAGGGGAAAAGAAGAGGAGGCTTCGGTTATTTGGGAGAGGGCTAGCACCCTTAGCAAAAACTTCCGTATTTGTAATCTGTTAAAAGAACCTCTGCTCTCACCTAATATTGAGGTTAAGAAATGGGAGAAACCACGGAAGGGCTATGTAAAAGTCAACTTCGATGCTACTGTCGGGGTCAACAGAATGGGGTATGGCGCGATCGTGAGGGACGACGATGGCTTCGTATTAGGCGGAGGGGGGCTTTATGGAAACAGGTATGTCGGTGCAGGAAGCTGAGTGCTTGGCATTCGAAAACAGCATACAGCTGGCAGAACAGCTGAATATTAAAGAGCACGTGTTGTTCGAAACAGACCATGCAGGCTTGGTCAACAAACTGAAAAAAAAGGACATAGACGTTACCATCATTGGCGCGCGTATCAAAAATTGTGCAGCAGCTTTTAAAAATTTTAGTTCTGCCGAATTAATTTGGACCAGACGGCCATGTAATAACGTTGCACATTTACTTAGTAGAAAAATGTATAGTGAAGCCAAAACATGTTTTTTTGAGATGGATTATCCGTCAGAAATTCATGAAGCTGTAATTTGTGATGTTACGTAAATAAATTGATTTGACCCTTGTGGTCGTTTTTTGTTCAAAAAAAAGAATGTCACCTGGTAGCACCTGGTAGCGTCACCTGGTAGCATAGCAGTACGCGTGTTTTCTCCAAGAATTGGGCGATTTTGTTTTTTGATTTTTGTTTTTGTGTGTCTGCCTTCAATCGTTTGAATTGAATGGCAGTTTGAGGGTTATTTTCGTGAGAGTTTCGTTTGGTGTGGCTATTTTGTTAGCCTTTTTTGAATTTCGGCGCTGTTCGGTGGATCTCTTTTGATGCGATCGGTTCTGGTGGTGATCTGCACTGGAAAAGACGTCTCCGACGGGCCATCAATTTGATGATACACGGTGACTTTGTTGAAATTTGAAGTTTCTTTTTGTTTTTTTTGTGTTTTTAATGCAAAAAGATTACCCGGTAAAGTGGGTGGTGTGTGCCTTTAGTTTTTCGCTGCATGCTTGCTGTGGGACCCACGGTGGTTTTCTTACTGTTTTTTGACTTTTCTTCGCTTTCCTTCGTTTTTGCATGAATTGGAGGTCTTTTTTATTTCTTTCAACGTAAACTCTGCATGTGCTTCATGTATGCACAGTTTTAACACTTTCTTTAATCTGTTTCGTTTTTCTAAGCTTTGTCGATCCATATTTTTCGTTTCCAACGTGATTTTCTTGGTTCTCTTGATTGTTTTATTTGTTTGGATTGGTCTGTTGGGTGCTGGTCCGTTTTTGCTTGGTTCTTAATCTTTTTGCTTGTTTACCTTTATTGGCGGGGTTTCTATCCTCGCCTTTTCTGCGTATTTCTGCTTTAGGTTTTCTAGTTTCTTTTGGCTTTTCTGCTTGCTTTTTTACGAGCCGCAAGGTTATCTCGTTGGTTATAGATGTCTTTTGTTATTTACAAGATGATAGATTAGACTTTTCTGGGTTTCTTGGTCCTGTATTCTCCTCGTCGCCTTTTGTTTTTCTTGTCCGTCATCTTCTTTTTGTTGTTTTGAATTGGGGCTTTGATGATTGTTTCTGATCGCAGAATGTTGAGGGAAGCCTTTCCGGTTATTTTGTGATGTTAGGGTTTCGCTACTATGTGTTATGGTGTTTTTCTTTGCAGTTTCTCTGGCTGGGCTTTCACACGGTCCGGTGGCCTGTGTCGTTTTTCTGTCCCCTTGTTTTAGTCGTGTTCTTTGGTTGTGGTTGTTGAAGCTTCAATACCTTTGGTTTCCTCTTCTCAGTGGCACGTTTTAATCATATCGAAGGGTGGTAGCTAGTTTGTCGAACTCAGCAATGAAATTCTTGTGCTGGAATTGCCGTGGATTGGGGAATCCCGTGAAAATAAGGGAGTTAAAGCAACTTCTCGCCGCGAGTAACCCAGACCTAATTTTTCTTAGTGAAACTAAAATGTCTGCTAATGATTTTCGAAGGGTTTAAAATAAATGTAGGCTACAAAATGGATTAGTGGTTAACTCAGAGGGCCGGAGTGGGGGGCTGGCATTGATGTGGAGGGATGGGACAAATGTCTCTATTCAAAACTATTCGAAGCAGCACATAGATTCCATGGTCAAACTGGAGTGCAATAAAACCGTGCGAGTTACGGGTTTCTATGGGCATGCAAACCCGAATCTTCGAAGCAGCTCATGGAACATTCTGCGTAGGGTCGGAGACGTGGTAAGGGAGGATTGGGTTGTTGGGGGAGATTTTAACGCAATCTTAAATGATACTGAGAAAGAAGGAGGGCGCAAGGGGGTGAGGGCGCAAATGAACGAGTTTAAAGAGGTTATCGATGACTTGCCTCTCGTGGATATTAAACCCGACAGTGGTTGGTTTACTTGGGTCAACAATAGAAGCGGGAGTGGATTAATAAAGGAAAGAATCAATAGATTCTTGAGTTCGGTTTCATTGACGGAGAATTTTCCTTTCATTAATACAAGAGTGGTTAGACAAACTCAGTCTGACCATGATGCGATTCTCCTAGACTTATGGGGTCGCAAACCTAAAGACTACCCAAATGACCAAAGATTGTGCTTTAAATTCGATACGTGTTGGGCGGACGACAGGGAGGCAAAAAACATTATTGGCAGTGCGTGGAACAGAGTTGAAACAGACTATGGGGACAAGCTTGAAAGGGTTAGGTCCGTGCTTGGCCCTTGGCAACGTAAGAAATATGGAAAGTTTAAGAGTGCGATGCGAAGACTGGAGAAAAATATCGATCGGATTATTGACTCTACCAGTAAAGGGGACAGTGTGCAAATGTTAAAGGAAACCGGTAAAAGGCTGATTTTCTTTATGCTAGGAAAGAAAGCTACTGGGCTCAAAGGTCTCGGTCAAAATGGCTTAGGGAGGGGGATCGAAATACTAGGTATTTCCATGCTAAAGCTACTGGACGTTTTAAAAAGAATAATATTGAAAAGCTTAAAGACATGGACGGAAATTGGGTGACGGATTGCAAGGACATAAGTCAGGTGGCTAAAAGCTATTTTGAGAAATTGTTTCGGTCAAATGGTCAAAGGGTTGATATACAAGAAATGGGGTATATTTAGGAGTGTGTGACAAGGGAGGCAAATGAGTGGCTTACTAGGGAATACACGGAGCATGAGGTCCTTGAGGCCATTAAACAGATGAATCCTAATAAAGCGCCTGGCATAGACGACCTCTCGGGGAACTTCTTCAAACATCATTGGGAGATAGTCGGAAGGGACACTATTAATTTCTGTTTGGATGTTCTAAATAGGAACACCAATATTTCTGGTTTAAATGAAACTATGATTATTTTCATTCCTAAAATTAGAGATGCATGTGAATTAACTAATTTTCGTCCTATTAGCTTGTCTAGGTTTGTCTACAAGATCATCTCAAAGGTTTATGCTAATTGTCTAAAAGTTGTTCTGCCAAGTTGTATCAATCAAAATCAAAGTGCATTTGTGTCGGGGAGGATGATACATGATAATATTCTGATTGCACACGAGCTCCTTCATTATCTTCAAAGCTCTAAAAACGGACCAAACAAAGGGTTCGTTGTCAAGCTTGATATGAGCAAGGCATACGATCGAGTAGAGTGGGACTTCATTGAAACAATTATGACAAAGATGGGATTCGATGAGAAGTGGAGAGTTAGAATTATGAATTGCGTTCGTTCAGTTACATATACCGTTAAATGTAATAATATTTTATCGGATATTATTATCCCCGAGAGGGGTCTCTGTCAAGGGGATCCCCTCTCTCCTTATCTATTCTTGTTCTGCATGGAAGCATTTTCGAGAATGCTTATCCAAGCTCAGGATAATAATATCTTAAGAGGCATCCGAGCCAGTATAAATGGCCCTAGGATAAATCATTTATTCTTTGCTGACGACGCGCTTCTCTTCGTGAGAAATAAACAGTGTGAAGTTGAAATGTTGATTAATTTGTTAAATAATTTCTCTAACATTTCAGGACAAGAGATAAACTTTGAAAAGTCAATGATTCTCTTTAGTCCCAACACTCCAGGAGTTCAAAGAAACAGTTTTAGTGAGCTTCTAGGCATGACGGTAGTGGAGAAGCTGAACAACTATCTTGGCCTCCCTATTCCAATTGGTAAGAAGAAATCAGTGGCTTTTAAAGATATTAATAGTAAATTGTCTTACAGGATCAATAATTGGACCAAGAGACTGCTATCCTTTGGTGGCAAAGAAATCTTCATCAAAGCGGTTCTACAATCTATACTATGCGCTGTCAGTTTTCTTAGCTCCCAAAGGAGTGATCGAGGAGATTCAAACGAAGCTAAGCAAAACATGATGGGCAGGAAAAGACAAAGGCAGATTCTGGACAATGGCACCCTGGAAAACCCTGTGCAAACCGAAGGGTATGGGAGGTCTCGAAATTAGGGACATTCGACTCTTTAACTTGGCTCTCTTAGGATGTCAAGTATGGAGGCTTATACACAACAAAGATTCTCTCTGTTTTAAAGTTTTATCCTCTAAATATTTCCCTGATGAGAATATCTTCCAAGCCAAAAAAGTGGACAAAGAGTCTTTTACTTGGTCAAGCATCACGACAGCGGCGGAAGTTCTCAAAGAAGGATTTGGGTGGCAGGTTGGGAATGGAGACAAGATAAACATTCGGACTGACACTTGGGGAATGGAAGGCCTCAATGGGGACACGATTAGAAGTAATATACTCAACCCAAACGTGACGAGTGTGAAAGCTCTCTGGCATGCGGATAGGAGAAGCTGGAATGCGGATAAGGTGGAAAAAATCTATGGCCAAGACTGGGGTGCTAGCATTTGTAACACTCTAATAGGGGATGAAGGTCAGGAAGATAAAATAATCTGGTTCCACAATCCCCATGGGTGCTATACTTCGAAATCAGCATATTCATGGTTGCTATTGAAAGAAATGGGGAATGGTCCGCATAGATTTTTTTGGAAAGCTCTCTGGAAGCTCGACACTCTACCGAAAATCCGCGTATTCTCTTGGCGAGTGGGACACGAGATTCTTCCGACAAATGAAAAAATCTCTTCTGTCAGGCACGGCTTTGATAAGAGTTGCCCAAGGTGTGGAGCTAAAGCTGAAAATCTGTTACATGCTTTAAAAGACTGCCCAACATCCCGCGCAGCTCTCTCTAGGAGGGTGGTCCAAGAGTATCACTTCGAAGCAGTACGACTATTGCATTGATTGGTTGGAAGACATGATGCGGGTCATTGACAAGAAAGCCATGGCGAACCTTATGGTATTATTGTGGAGCTGTTGGAACAATCGAAACAACTTCATATTCAGGGGAAAAGAAGAGGAGGCTTCGGTTATTTGGGAGAGGGCTAGCACCCTTAGCAAAAACTTTCGTATTTTTAATCTGTTAAAAGTACCTCTGCTCTCACCTAATATTGAGGTTAAGAAATGGGGGAAACCACGGAAGGGCTATGTAAAAGTCAACTTCGATGTTACTGTCGGGGTCAACAGAGTGGTGTATGGCGCGATCGTGAGGGACGACGATGGCTTCGTATTAGGCGGAGGGGGGCTTTATGGAAACAGGTATGTCAGTGCAGGAAGCTGAGTGCTTGGTGTTCGAAAACAGCATACAGCTAGCAGAACAGCTGAATATTAAAGAGCACGTGTTGTTCAAAACAGACCATGCAGGCTTGGTTAACAAACTGAGAAATAAGGCCATAGACGTTACCATCATCGGCGCGCGTATCAAAAATTGTGTAGCAGCTTTTAAAAATTTTAGTTCTGCTGAATTAATTTGGACCAGACGGTCATTTAATAACGTTGCACATTTACGTAGTAGAAAAATGTATAGTGAAGCCAAAACATATTTTTTTGAGATGGATTATCCATCAGAAATTCATGAAGCTGTAATTTGTGATGTTACGTAAATAAATTGATTTGACCATTGTGGTCATTTTATGTTAAAAAAAAAAAGAATGTCACCTGGTAGCTATTGTCAGTATCCGACGGGAGGTCAGTACTGCTTGTCCAAGATGTGGAATCGAGACAGAAACGCTTATCCATGCCATGAAAAGCTGTCCAAGGGCTCGAGCGGTGTTGCTCTACTTTGGGCTCGATAATAAATTAATCGAGGGTGATTACGATCAATGTGTGGACTGGATTGAGGACGCGGCTAGGGTGCTGGACAAGAAGGCTTCATCACGGTTCTGTAGAACATTTGGAATAGTAGAAATAATAAGGTTTTTAGAAATGAGGAAGAGGAAGCCAGAGTGACCTGGGAAAGGGCTGCTGCTTTGAGCCATGACTTCTGGATTTTTAACCTGCTGGAGAAACCTATGCTTCCGAAACTGACAATGGTGAAAGTCTGGAAAAAACCGGGCCACGGGATGGTGAAGATTAACTTTGATGCAGCCACAAGCGAAAGGAAAATGAGTTTTGGTATTGTGGCAAAGGACCATGACGGATTTGTCCTGGGCGGTCGAGCTGGTGTGCTGGAGAAGAAAGTTCAGGCTGAGTGGGCAGAACTGGACGCGTTGGAAGAATGCATTAAGTTCACTCAGACCAAGCAGTGGCCAAAGCTGGAAATAGAGACCGATTGTCAGGATTAATGAGAAAAGTGTTGACTTTTCAACCATCGGGTACCGCATCAAGGAAAATTTCAATTTGGTGCATTTGGACTGCAACGTTAGTGTTTTATGAGCCCCGCGTAGTTGTAATAAGGTTGCGAATGGCCGTTGTAAATGGGCTTTGGTTAATAATTGTAATAAGGATTTTGACATGGATTACCCGGTAGAAATCCATGATATTATTTTAAATGATACAATAAATTGATGTTGACCCTCGGGTCTTTTTCTTTCAAAAAAAAAGAATGTCACCTGGTAGCACATTGACCAAGTTTTTTTAGCTCTTTAGGGGGGAGGTGATATTGAGCGAGTGCAGGGCTTGTCCAGGGCAGTGCCCACGCCCACCTAATGCCCGGACGCCGGTGCCCCCCACCGCCGGTTAGGTTCTCGGTGGTGCTCTGGTGATTCGTTCCGGTGGTGCTCCAGTGACCGTTCCGGTGGTGCTCCGGAGAGACATCCTGGAATATAGAAAATGGTGCAACGGGTTGTCCCGGTCTCTCACACTTTGGAACAAGAGCCTCCAGTACCTTGGGGCCTTGGTCGTGCCGGAGAATCAGACACCATCAGTCCCTTGGTGCTTGGATGCACGGTAGCCTCGGACACCATCGGTCGCTTGGTGCATTGGATGTGCGGGACCCTCGAGCCGCATCAGCACCTTGGTGCGTAGGATGCGCTAGAGCCTTGAGCAGCGTCGGTACCTTGGTGCGTTGGATGTCCGGGGGCCTCAAGTAGCATCGGCACCTTGGTACGTCGGATGTACGGAAGGCTCAAGGCATTCGGCACCTTGGTGCCTTAGACGTGCAGGAGATCCTCTGTCTTGATGTAGAATTCTAGCTTCTGGGATCAATCAATCGGCTTCCCTTGGAGTAACTCCTTGAATTCACTCCTTGTGTTGGCAGAAATATGGCGCTCCTTTTGGGAGAAAAGAGTACACCCTTAGAGTTACCTCCTAGGGTCTTTATATAGAGCTTTGGGATGCCTTTCTTAGCCTCTAAGTATCCTTTTTCGAGTAGAATTGAACTTCCTCACGATAGGGACACGCCCGTGTGCCACGCCCGTGTGGTTTAGACAAGAGGCCGTGTGGGCCTGTTGAGGGTGGCATGGCCGTGTAGCCTGGCCATGCTTGTCGGAGCTGGGCCGTGTTGGACCTTATGTGGCACGGCCGTGTGGTGAATTCTTGGTTCGTATTGTTTTCATACTTTGGCCTATTTTCCACGTTTTTGGTCCATTTTCCATTCTTTTCTCTTCCTTATGCTCTCCTGAGTATAAGATATGAAAAAGAAAGATTAAGAGCACCAATTATTACAAAATTGATAATAATTCATCCAAAATATACGCTAAACATGAGGTAAAAATATGTATAATTTATCGTTTATCACCGTTCTTTGTTGGTGGAGCGATTTGTCTGGTTAGTCCCGTTAACGAACGAAACCTCAGCCTGCTAACTAGCTACACGGAGGTGATCCTCCGTGGCTAGCTTCTTAGAGGGACTATGGCCTTTTAGGCCAAGGAAGTTTGAGGCAATAACAGGCCTGTGATGCCCTTAGATGTTCTGGGCCGCACACGCACTACACTGATGTATTCAACGAGTCTATAGCCTTGGCCGACAGGCTCGGGTAATCTTTGAAATTTCATCATGATAGGGATAGATCATTGCAATTATTGGTCTTCAACGAGGAATTCCTAGTAAGCATGAGTCATCAGCTCCCGTTGACTACGTCCCTGCCCTTTGTACACACCGCCCGTCGTTCCTACCGATTGAATGGTTCGGTGAAGTGTTCGGATCGCGACGATGTGGGTGGTTCCCTGCCCGTGACGTCGCGAGAAGTCCACTGAACCTTATCATTTAGAGGAAGGAGAAGTCGTAACAAGGTTTCCATAGGTGAACCTGCGGAAGGATTATTGTCGAAACCTACCTAGCAGAACAACTCGTGAACGCATTGTGAACAACACCGGAGGTGGTGCGGGTGCATCCACGCCTCTCAACACCCCCGCGTCTTGAAGCAGTTGATCTTGTCGTCCCTTTGCCCATTGGGTGGGGGTGAGATGTCAAGATCAACCTCTTCGAGGCAAAACGAACAAACCCCCGGCATGAATCACGCCAAGGAATCGAAATAAAAAAAGGGGCACATCTTCTATCGCTGCACCGTTCACGGTGTCAATGCTTCAGTGATGCTGTTTGTTTGTCGCAAAATATATAGAACGAGTATCGGGCGGGTGTTGTTTGGCCCCTAAGGGCAGGTGTCGTAGGTGCCGCGACCGTGGCGGACAAGTCGCGGGCTCCTCCTTGGAGCGTAATTCCCACTGAGCGGCGGGTAGAATCCTTTACAGATGACTTAAATACGGGACAGGGTATTGTAAGTGGCAGAGTGGGCTTGCTGCCACGACCCACTGAGATTTAGCCCTTTGTCGCTTCGATTCATCCCTCCCTCCGCCAATCTAATTCCCCCTCGTTCTTTTGCACGTTCCGACCCTGGGGTCCCCGGTGAGGGACTTGGTGCGCAGAATTTGTGGGTTTTGAGTGTGATTGGTTTATGATGTGGTAAATCTTTAGCCGTTTATGATCTTATGCAATGGTGTTCAGTGAGTTTTTTGATGAGTTGTGATTCTGACGATGGAAAGCGGAGGATGTGACGTCTCCTGCAGAGCCATCATTTAGATCTTGACGGTGAATTTGTGGACCATATTTCCCCTTTTAAGGCGGTGACTGGTGACCAGCCCCGCCAAGAATAATGAAAATCTTTAGTTGGAACTGTCGTGGGGTTGGTAACCCTGCGACAGTTCGTGAATGAAAGCAACTTCTTGTTACAAACGATCCCGATATTGTCTTTCTTTGTGAAACAAAAATTTAAACTAACGGGTTTTCTTGTATTCGGTCTAGGTGCAGGATGGACGGGTGTCTTGCGGTCAACTCGGAAGGTAAAAGTGGAGGGTTGGCTTTGATGTGGAGGGAGGGTGTAAGTGTTAAGGTGCAAACCTACTCAAAATATCACATTGATTCATTGGTCCGCATGGAAAATGGAGAGAGGCTAAGGTTCACAGGCTTTTATGGCCAAACAGAACTAAGATCTAGAAAACAGGCGTGGGATATGCTGAAAGGAATAAAAGGTTTGGTAAATGAGGGATAGATTGTAGGAGGTGACTTTAACGCTATCTTGAATAACGCTGAGAAGGAAGGCAGCCGCAAGAAGCCTAAGGCTATGATAGACGAGTTTTGCAATATCCTGGAAGAATTGGAATTGAGTGATGTTAAACCTGGCAATGGGTGGTTTACATGGACAAACAGTAGAGAGGGAACTAGTCTAGTCAAAGAGAAGCTAGATAGATTTGTTATTTCTGACGGTGTCATCTAGAAGATGCCGTTCCTCACTACTCATATCATTCGACAATCGAAGTCTGATCACGAGGCTATCTTACTGGACACGAATGGTAGTAGACCAATTAAGAAGAGTGTCGATATACGGACTTGGTTTAGATATGATATATGTTGGGCAAAAGAATGCGAGGCCAGAGATATCATCACAAATATATAGTCATATCAAGGGTATAACCTGCTGGAGAAGATGGCCCTGATCCGTGACAAGCTAGGCTTGTGGCAATACCAATAATATAGAAAAATAAAGAATAAAATTAAACGGTTAGATAAGGATATTGGCAGGATGATGGATGGCCCCTCGGGCCTTCTTAATGAAGCAAGGAGGAAGCTGGGCCACCTATAAGATGTGGAGGAAAAATACTAGGCTGTGAGGGCTCGATCGCAGTGGCTGAAGGAAGGCGATAGGAATACCCGTTATTTCTATGTACGGGCTTCGGGCCGTAGAAAAAAGAATAGCATTGATAGGCTTCAAGATGAGCATGGCGCCTGGCATGAGGATAACAACGAAATTTGTAATATTGCTAGGAATTATTTTAATAAGCCTTTTAAGACATCTTTAACGGGGGATGTTGTTAGTGACCTTAGTGAGGTGCCAATATGTATCACTGATGATATGAATAGAAGCTTGGATAGGGATTTCACTGATGAGGAAATATTGAAGGCTTTCAAGCAAATGGACCCGCGTAAGGCTCCAGGAACCGATGGGTTATCTGGCAGTTTTTTCAAAGACCATTGG
The DNA here is from genome assembly GCA_020496765.1 of Gossypium stocksii. Taxonomy (NCBI): domain Eukaryota; kingdom Viridiplantae; phylum Streptophyta; class Magnoliopsida; order Malvales; family Malvaceae; genus Gossypium; species Gossypium stocksii. The sequence continues at coordinate 12,807,420 of CM035622.1, forward strand.
GCCACTGTGGGGACTGATGTTATTCACTTGTGCCAAGATATCCTTAAAGGAAAAATGAGTGCTGATTGTATTAATGAAACATTAATCGTTTTAATTCCTAAGGTCAAGAATCCCGATGAGATGGCTCATTTTAGACTAATTAGCCTGTGTAGGGTGGTCTACAAGCTAGTTTCGAAGACTCTTGCAAATAGACTTAAAGATGTTCTACCCCTGTGCATTAGCCAAAATCAGAGCGCCTTTGTTCCTGATCGGATGATTCATGATAACGTCTTAGTGGCTCATGAGCTCATGCATTATCTCCGGAGTTCCAAAAATGGTCCTAATAAGGGTTGTGGTATTAAGCTTGATATGAGTAAAGCTTATGACCGGGTGGAGTGGAGTTTCCTTGAGAAAATGCTTCTTAAAATGGGTTTCTCTGTTAATTGGGTTAAAATAGTTATGAATTGTGTATGTACTGTCCGGTATAGAGTCAAATACAATACGACTCTCTCTGACACTATTATACCTAAGCGAGGCCTCCGTCAAGGGGATCCGTTGTCCCCTTACTTGTTTCTTTTTTGTATGGAGGCTTTATCCCACATGCTGCTTAAGGCCCAAGATACTAATACAATAAAAGGCATTCAGGCTAGTAAAGATGGCCCTAGAATTAATCACCTATTTTTTGCTGATGATGCGTTATTATTTGTTAGGAACAAAAAGAGTGAAGTGGAGGATGTTACTAAAATACTGAACACTTTCGAAAGGATAACGGGACAAAGCATCAATCTGGAAAAGTCTATGGTCTATTTCTCTCCAAACACGCATGCATCCCATCGTACAATTTTAAGCAGCCTGCTAAAGATGAGGGTGGTCACAAACCTCGATGGTTACTTAAGCCTACCCATCCCGATCGGTAAGAAAAAATCTGTTGCTTTCCAGAGCATTGTTGACCGGGCTGCAAACAAAATAAACAGTTGGTCAAAGAGGCTCCTGTCGAATGGTGGGAAGGAAATCTTCATTAAGTCAATCCTCCAGTCTTTGCCCACTTATGCTTTTTCGGTCTTTTATGCCCCTAATGGTATACTGGAGGAACTTCAAGCTATGATTCCTCGCACTTGGTGGGGGGAAAAAAGAAAAACAGAAGCTGGAATATACTCTCATGGGACCGCTTGTGCTTTCCAAAAGGGATGGGAGGCCTTGGATTCAAGGTTTTAAGACTCTTCAACGTGGCGTTACTTGGAAGGCAAGTGTGGAGATTAATCAACTTCAAAGATTCACTGTGTTTTAAAGTTTTGTCCTCGAAATAATTCCCTGATGGGAACATCTTCAACGCGAAAAAAGTGGATAAAGCTTCCTTTACCTGGTCAAGCATCGCGACAGCGGCGGAAGCTCTCAAAGATGGTTTTGGGTGGCAGGTCAGGAATAGTGACGTGATAAACATCCGAACGGACTATTGGGGACTGGAAGGGCTAAATAGGGATGAAATTAGAAGCAATACACTCAGTCAACACGAGACTAAGGTGACAGACCTCTAGTTGGCAGGAAGGAGAAGATGGAACGTGGAAAAAGTGGACAAAGTGTGTGGCCATGACTGGGGCTCAAGGATTTGTAATATTCCTATCGAGGAGGAGGGACAGGTTGATAGAATTATCTGGTTCCACAACCCCCATGGTTGCTTTTCTTCTAAGTCAGCATATTCATGGCTGCTTCTAAAGGAGTTGGGTTATGGGCCACATAGGTTCTACTAGAAAGCGATTTGGAAGCTCGATACCCTCCCAAAAATCTAGATGTTCGCTTGGCGTGTGGGGCACGAGATCCTCCCGACAAACGGCAAAATAGCCTCCATTAGATAAGGCTTTAATAAGAGGTGCCTAAGGTGTGGTGCCGAGACTGAAACGCTGATGCATGCATTAAGAGAATGCCCTACGTCCTATGCAGCTCTCTCTCTTGGAGGTTGGTCTGACAGCATCACCTCACGGAAGTATGATCACTATATTGACTAGCTGGAAGACTTAATGCGGGTGCTGTAAAAAAGAGCCATGGCCGATCTTTTGATTTTATTATGGAACTACTGGAACAACCGAAACAACTTCATTTTTAAGGGAAAATAAAGAGGAGGCTACGGTTATCTGGGACAGGGCTAGTACCCTTAGCAAAGACTTTCGCATCTGCAACTTGATGAATGAACCAATGTTATCGTCAAACCCTCAGGCCAAAAAGTGGGAAAAACCCCCAAAGGGTTTTGTAAAAATCAACTTTGACGCGTCGGTTGGAGATAACAGAATGGGCTATGGGGCGATCGTGAGGGAGGATGATGGCTTTGTGTTAGGCAGGGGAGAGGCTTTATCGACAGAAGCATGTCGGTGCAGGAAGCTAAATGCCTGGCCTTCGAAGAAAGCATCCAGCTGGCAACCAAGCTTAATATTAAGGGGGACGTACTGTTTGAAATGGACCATGCAGGCTTGGTCAACAAATGGAATAAGTGGGCCAGTGACATTACTATTATTGAGGCGCGCATAAAAAATTACTTCGCTACTCTTAAAAATTTTAATTCGGCCAACTTAATTTGGGCCACTCGTTCTTGTAATAGTGTAGCCCATTTAATTTGTAGGAAGATTCATAGTGAGGCTATTAATTATTTTTTTGAAATGGATTATCCTTCGGATATCCATGATGCTGTAATTGTTGATGCTACTTAATAGAGTTGTGTTGACCTTCGTGGTCGTTTTTATCAAAAAAAAAAATGTCACCAGGTAGCACATTGACCAAGTTTTTTTAGCTTTTTAGGAGGGAGGTGATATTGAGCGAGCGCAGGGGTTGTCCAGGGTGGCGGCCACGCCCACCTCATGCCCAGACACCGGGGCCCCCACCACCAGTTAGGTTCCTGGCGGTGCTCCGGCGATCCATTTCGGCGATGCTCTGGCGACCATTCTGACGGTGCTCCGGCGAGACATCCCAGAATATAGAAAACGGTGCACCGAATCGTCCCGGTCCCTCTCACTTTGGAACAAGAGCCTCCGGCACCTATGGGCCTTGGTCGAGCCGGGTAATCGGGCACCATCAGTCCCTTGGTGCTTGGATTCACGGTAGCCTTGGACACCATCGGCCGCTTGGTGCATCGGATGTGTGGGAGCCTCGAGCCGTATCGGTCCCTTAGTACGTAGGATGTGCAAGAGTCTTGAGCAGCATCGGTACCTTGGTGTGTCGGATGTGCGGGGGCCTCGAGCAGCACCGGCACCTTGGTGCGTCGGAAGTGCGGGAGCCTCGAGCCATTCGGCACCTTGGTGCTCCGGATGTACGGGATCCTTGAGCCGCATCGGCACCTTGGTACATCGGATGTGCGAGAGTCTCGAGCCATTCAGCACATTGATGCGTTGGACGTGCGAGAGCCTCGAGCAACATCGGTACCTTGGTGCCTCAAACGTGCGGGAGCCTCGAGAAGCATCGGCACCTTGGTGCGTCGCATGTGCAAGGGCCTCGAGCCATTCGGCACCTTGGTGCTTTGGATGTGCAAGAGCCTCGATCCATTCGGCACCTTGGTGCGTCGGATGTGCGAGAGCCTCGAGCAGCATCGGCACCTTGGTGCCTCGGACGTGCTGGAGCCTCGAGTCACATCAGCACCTTGGTGCGTTAGATGTGCGGGAGCCTCGAGCCATTGGGCACCTTGGTGCATCGGATGTGCGAGAGCCTCGAGCAGTATCGGCGCCTTCGTGCGTCGGATGTACGGGAGCCTCGAGTAGCATCGGCACCTTGGTGCATCGGATGTGCGGGAGCCTCCCTCGAGCAGCATCGGCACCTTGGTGCACCGGATGTGTGGGAGCCTCGAGCCATTCTGCATCTTGGTGCGTCGGATGTGCGAGAGCCTCGAACAGCATCGGCACCTTGGTGCCTCAGACGTGCGGAGCCTCGAGCCGCATCGGCACCTTGGTGCGTCGGATGTACGGGAGCCACGAGCAATTCGGCACCTTAGTACGTCGGATGTGAGAGAGCCTCAAGCAGTACCGGTACCTTGGTGCGTCGGATGTACGAGAGCCTCGAGCAGCATCGGCACCTTGGTGCGTCGGATGTGCGAGAGCCTCGAGCCATTTGGCACATTGGGGCCTCGGATGTACGAGAGCCGCGACCAATATCGGCACGTTGGGGCCTTAGATGTGTAGGAGCCTCGAGCAGCATCGGCACCTTGGTGCCTCGGATGTGTGGGCTAGAGAAAAGTGTCCCCGTTTCAGAAATGTGAGTGTCGCCTGGTAGCAGATTCACGAAGTTTTTTTAGCTGTTTAAGGGGTAGAGACCCGCTGCCCCCCGACGTGCCCCCTCGACCCGAGGGTTGGTGCGTCCCTTACCCCCATGGGGGTCAGGTGTCCCGTAGCAACTCACCAACAGTGGTGGGTCGGTCGCCGGCGGTGGTGGCTAGGGTGTTGATTTTCCAGCCGGTCAAGCCCGTGCCCATAGAAATGTAGCCAACGACTCCAAGACCAAGTTCCTAATATCGGGCAAAGATCTTTTGGGGTGGCTTATGCATTGCTGTGGGGTCGAGCTTGGCTTCCTCATCTTTCCCGCCACGTTTAGGGATGCCTTGCGCCTCCCAAGTCGGCAACCACACGGCGCCTTGGCCTTGCCAAGGCCTTGCCTGCATTCGAAGCTTCCCGTGACCCCAGTACCAAGTCCCTTTGACGGCAACGGCTCACTGGAGGGCGCAAGTTGAGTTTGTAGGCTCAGTCTTGGCTCGCTCAAGTCCCAACGGGATCTTGTCCCTCGTAGTTCTCGTGCCAAGCGGTTGTGGTGTGCCCTCGTTTCATTATTCCTTCCACTCCCCTACCAATACATTAGTTGGGTGGGTTGTCGGCCGGTGTACGTGGGTGCTACTACTAGTAAGCAATAGGCATATGAGTGGTGTTTTGGTTGTGTGTATTGGCAGGCTCCGTGCTGCCCGCATCGAACTGTCGAGCCGCACTCCTCTTCATTAACTCCCCTTGCTGCAATTGAGCTCAAGGGGTGCGATCGGGATCCTGTTTGCGTACCTAAGCCAGATGGAATTATGGATGTGTTGCTGTCCCTTCTCCATCTCGTGCCCTTCAGGGTGCATGGTGGACCTCAATCGTGCCTTGTGTCCTGGGTGCGCCCCTTTAAATCGGTGTGGCCTCTTCGGTGCACTAGTGCTCGATCGTGCTTTCGGATGCGAAAAATAATTTTAAGACTAGGGTCCAGGCCCTTATCTCTCGATGCCTATGCATTTTGTCTCTTGACACGGACGATGCTCGTGCTCTGTTATGACATCTTCGTCGCTCACGCGGCATGTGCGGGAGCGTTGAGCCACATCGGCACCTTGGTGCGTAGGATGTGCGGGAGCGTTGAGCCACATCGGCACCTTGGTGCGTAGGATGTGCAGGGGCCTCGAGCCATTCGGCACCTTGATGCGTTAGAGGTGACGGAGCCTCGAGCCACCCGTCATCTTGGTGCGTCGGACATGCGGGAGCCTCGAGCCACATCAGCACCTTGGTGCGTCGGATATACGGGATCCTCGAGCCACATCGACACCTTGGTGCCTCGTATGTACGGGAGCCTAGAGCCACATCGACACCTTGGTGCGTCGGACGTGCGGGAGCCTCGAGCCATTCGGCACCCTAGTGTGTCGGAGGTGCGAGAGCCTCAAGCCACTCGGCACCTCAGTGCGTCAGATGTGGGAGAGCCTCGAGCAGCATTAGCACCTTGGTGCGTTGGATGTGTAGGGGCCTCGAGCCATTCGGCACCTTGGTGAGTCAGATGTGCGGGAGCCTCGAGCAGCATCGGTACCTTGGTGCCTGGTATGTGCGGGAGCCTCGAGCCATTCCGCACCTTGGTGCATCGGATGTGCGAGAACCTCGAGCCATTCGACATCTTGGTACGTCGGACGTGCGGAAGCCTCGAGCCATTTGGCACCATGGTGCGTCAGATGTGCGAGAGCCTCGAGCAGTATCGGCACCTTGGTGCATCGGATGTGTGGGAGCTCGAGCCAGTTGGTACCTCGGTGCGTCAGATGTGTGGGAGCCTCGAGCCATTCGGTACCTCGGTGCCTAGGATGTTCGGGAGCCTCGACTAGCATCGTTATATTGGTGTAGCTGTTGTGGGGGAGCCTCGAGCATTGTCGGCACATTGGTGCTGTGATGTACAGGTGCCTCGGGTAGCATCGGCACCTTGGTGCGTCGGATGTGCGGGCTAAGGAAAAGTGTCCCGGTTTCAGACACATGAATGTCACCTAGTAGTGTCCCCACCATTTACTGATGAACTACTCCTAATCTAAGCGTGTTTTGTGTTTTTTTCTCCAAGATTTGGGCAATTTGCGTTCTTGATTTTTCGTTTGTGAGTCTGCCTACATTCGAAAGAATTGTATGGCGGTGTGAGGGAGTTTTGTGCGTGGTTTTTGGTGTGGCTTTCGTTTAGCCTTCTTTTCTGGATTTTGGTGATGTACCGTGGAATTGACTTGATGTGATGGCTTTCTGACGGTCTACTGTTTCTTGGAAAAGATAGCATTTTAGTCTGACATTAATCGGTGATGTTTGAATTGTTTTAATATTTTCTTTTCGATTGTTGTGTGATTTTCATGCAAAAAAGCTCACCCGTTTACGTGAGAGGTGGCGGTGTTTTGTTCCTTTCCGTGGCCTTTAAAGCTGTTGGCCCCGCGGTGGACTTTCTCTTTATTTGTTTTGTTTCGTCTTCACTTTAAATTTGTTTTCTTTACGTTTCTGCATGGTTTTGGAGCCTTTTACGTGAAAGTGCTCTCTGTTTTTTCCACTTGCATGCATGGCATGTTTTTACGTTTTTCTTGGCTTCTGGGTAATCTAAATGCTATTGTTCGTCTCTGGGTTTCGTTGTTAACATACGTATTTAGGGGGTTTTGAGTTTCTTGATGGTTTTTGAAGCTTTTTTAGGTTGATCCATTGCTGCCCGTCGTTTCTTTAAACTTTTGATTGACTTGCTCGTGCTTTTGTCCGCTATATTTTTTATCCACTTAAGCTTTTCTTTAGTCGTAGCTTTATTCGCTTTTGTCTTTGTTAGGTTTTCTGCTTTTGTGTTAGGCTTGTGTGTCTGTTTTCGCTGAAGGTTCTTGGCCATAACCGTTGAGTGTTGGGATTCGGGTAGGGGGTCTCTTCTTTGTTGTTTCCTTTAATCTTGTAGGTGCCCCCTCTTACCTGGCTGGAAAGAATCAGTGTAGCCTCGCTTTTCTTGTTTGGTTGGAGCCCTGGCCTATGTCCTATAATGGAGGAGGGGTCGGAAGACGGTATGATGAGGCAGACGGATGATATCAACAAACTATTAGCAAATTTGACCTTTTCTGTAGAAGAATCCACCCAAGTTCCCAGCAAAAACAGTGAGCATAATATCCAAGGGTATGAGTCCTGGGCTATGGGTAAAATAATGGCGGAAGAAGCACCAAATAGGGAGGCAATGTATAGGGTGTTTCGAATGCTTTGGTACACAAAAGAAAAGGTTGACTTTGTTGCGTTGAAGGAAGGGCCTATTATCGTTAAGTTTGGTTGCCTGGAAAATCGAAACAGGATACTGAATCTAATGCCATGGACCTTCGATAACTGTTTGTTCTCAATGGTTCCATTTGAAAAAGGGAAGGACATAGATTCCTATGAATTTAACCAGACGCCTTTTTGGATAAGAGTCTACAACTTACCTTTAGAGCTGATGGATCGGCAAACAACTCTGGACATTGGAAGTGCTATGGGGGAGCTTGTAGCAATCGATTGGAAGGATCGAAATGGAGGATGGACAGAGTTTATACGGATAAAAGTAAAAATTAACATTTTCAAACCGTTAAGGAGGATTGTTAAATTGGCTTGCTTAGACGGAACGGAAATAGTAGGGATACTGAAATATGAAAGGCTCCCAGATTTTTGCTACTCATGTGGGTTAGTGGACCATACTATTAAAACATGCCAAAGGAACAGGGAAGATAGTAAGACTAATAATACAATTCTTCAGTATGGATGCTGGCTGAGGGCACCCTCTATGAACCCGAATCAAGGCAAGGCCCAAAGAAGGAATGGGGTTGAAATAATAGAGTCAAAACCCCAAACGAACGAGAACAGGGAAGAGAGCCAAATAGATACGTTGGAGGATAATGGGCAGACCGATCCTAGAAGAAAAGAAAGGGAAGGCGAGGAGAAGACTACATCTACTTCCCCAATGGAAAGAAAAGCACAAAAGACTATGCGAGACGGAATGGGAAGATTCAAAAGTAAAAGGAAGAGACACAGGGGACCAAATGGAGATCACTTCGATGAAAGCCCTGTGAAAGGAGTCAAGCGAAGGCTTGTGGACCATGTTTCCCCTCTTAAGGCGGTGGCTGGTGACCAGCCCCTCCAAGAGCAATGAAAATCTTTAGTTGGAACTGTCGTGGGGTTGGTAACCCGGTGACAGTCATGAATTAAAGTAACTTCTTGTTACAAACAACCCCGATATTGTCTTTCTTTGTGAAACAAAAATTCAAGCTAACGGGCTCTCCTGTATCCGGTCTAAGTGCAGGATAGAAGGGTGTCTTGCGGTCAACTCGGAAGGAAAAAGTGGAGGATTGGCCTTGATGTGGAGGGACGGTGTAAATGTGGAAGTGCAAAACTACTCAAAATACCACGTTGATTCGCTGGTTCGTATGGAAAATGGGGAGATACTAAGATTCATGGGCTTTTATGGCCAAACAGACCTAAGGGCTAGAGCTCAGGCATGGGATATGCTGAAAAGGATCAAAGGGTCAGTAAATGAGGGTTGGATTGTAGGAGGCGACTTCAACGCCATTTTGAACAACGCTGAGAAGGAAGGAGGTCGTAGGAAGCCTAAGGCCATGTTGGACGAGTTTTGTAATATTCTGGAAGAGTTGGAGTTGAGGGATGTCAAAACGGGCAATGTGTGGTTTACATGGACAAACAGTAGAGAGGGAACTAGACTGATCAAAGAGAGGCTTGACAGATTTGTTATTTCTGATGATGTTATTGAGAAGATGCCGTTCCTCACCGCTCAGATTATTCGACAATCAAAATCCGATCATGAGGCTATCACGCTGGACACAAATGGCAGTAGACCTATAGAGAAGAGTGTCGATAGACGGAATTGGTTTTGATATGATATCTGTTGGGCGAAAGAACGCGAGGCCAGAGAGATCATCACAAATACCTAGTCAACCCAAGAGTATAACCCGCTGGAGAAGATGGCCCTGATCAGGGATAAGCTGGGCCCGTGGCAATACCAACAATATAAAAAAATAAAAAATAATATTAAAAAACTGGAGAAGGATATAGGCAAGCTGATGGATGGCCATTCGGATGAGAGATCAACGGGCCTTCTTAAGGAAGTACGAGGTAAGTTGGGCCATCTATACGATGTGGAGGAAAAATACTGGGCTATGAGGGCTAGGTCCCAGTGCCTGAAGGAGGGCGACAGGAACACTTGTTATTTCCATGCAAGGGCTTCGGGCCGTAGAAAAAAGAACACTATTGACAGACTTAAAGATGAGCATGGCGTATGGCATAAGGACAAAAAGGAAATCTGTAATATTGCTAGGAATTATTTTAATAAGCTGTTTAAGACTTCTTTAACGGGGGATGCGGTTTATGACCTTAGTGAGGTACCTTTGTGCGTCACTGAAGATATGAATAGGAGCCTGGATAGGGATTTCACTGATGAGGAAATTTGGACGGCTTTCAAGCAAATGGACCCTCGTAAGGCTCCAGGGATTGATGGGTTATCGGGTAGCTTCTTCAAGGAACATTGGGCTACTGTGAGGGCTGATGTTATTAAATTATGCCTTGATATTCTTAAAGGAAAAATGAGTGCTGAGTGTATTAATGAGACTTTAATTATTTTGATTCCAAAAGTTAAGAACCCCGGGGAGATGGCTAACTTTAGACCTATTAGCCTGTGCAGGGTGATCTACAAGCGGGTCTCGAAGACTCTTGCCAACAGGCTCAAAGATGTTCTACCCCGGTGCATTAGCCAAAATCAGAGCGCTTTCGTTCCTGATCGAATGATTCACGACAACATATTAGTGGCGCATGAACTCCTGCATTACCTTCGGAGCTCAAAAAATGGTCCTAACAAGGGTTGTGTTATTAAGCTCGACATGAGTAAAGCTTATGATCGGGTGGAGTGGAGCTTCCTTGAGAAAATGCTCCTTAAAATGGACTTCTCTATCAATTGGGTCAAAAAAGTTATGAGCTGTGTGTGTACTATCCGATATAGAGTCAAATGCAATACGACTCTTATCGATATTATTATTCCCGAGAGGGGCCTCCGTTAAGGGGACCCGTTGTCTCCTTATTTGTTTCTCTTTTGCATGGAGGCCTTATCCCGCATGCTGCTTAAGGCCCAAGATACTAATAAAATAAAAGGCATACGGGCTAGTAAAAATGGCCCTAGAATCAATCACCTCTTCTTTGCTGATGACGCGTTATTATTTGTTAGGAACAAAAGGAGTGAAGTGGAGGAGTTTACTAAAATACTGGATGCCTTCGAAAAGATGTCGAGACAAAGCATCAACCTGGAAAAGTCTATGGTCTACTTCACTCCAAACACCCATGCTTCCCATCGTACAACTCTCAGTAGCTTGCTAAAGATGAGGGTGGTCACAAATATTGATGGTTATTTAGGCTTGCTCATCCTGATTGGTAAGAAAAAGTCTGCTGCCTTTCACTGCATTGTGGATCGGGTTGCAAACAGAATAAACTGTTGGTCAAAAAGGCTCCTGTCGAACAGTGGGAAGGAAATCTTCATTAAGTCAATCCTCCAGTCTCTGCCCACATATGCATTTTCAGTCTTCTACGCCCCTAATGGTATTCTAGAAGAACTTCAAACTATGACTCGGCGCACATGGTGGGGAGGAAAAGATAAAAATAGAAGCTGGAACATGCTCTCGTGGGACCGTTTGTGTTGGCCTAAAGGCATGGGAGGCCTCAGTTTTAGGGATCTTAGAATGTTTAACGTGGCGCTACTTGGAAGGCAAGTGTGGAGATTAATCAATAACAAAGACTCTCTTTACTTTAAAGTCTTGTCCTCGAAATATTTCCCGGATGGAAACATTTTTCATACAAAAAAGGTGGACAAAGCATCCTTCACCTTGTCAAGAATTGCGACAGCGGTGGAAGCTCTTAAAGATGGTTTCGGGTGGCAGGTGGGAAATGGAGACTCGATAAACATTCGGATGGATAACTGGGGGATGGAAGGGCTCAATGGGGATGCTATTAGAAGCAACACTCTTAACCAATATGAGACAAAGGTGAAAGACCTCTGGCATGATGAAAGGAGAAGGTGGAATACGGAAAAAGTTGAAAAGTTTATGGCCAAGATTGGGGCAATAGGATATGTAATATTCCTATAGGGGAGGAGGGTCAGGATGATCAAATAATCTGGTTTCATAGCCCCCATGGTTGTTTTACTTCAAAGTCAGCTTATTCTTGGTTACTGTTAAAGGAGATGGGGTGTGGGCCACATAGATTCTTTTGGAAAGCGCTTTGGAAGCTTGACACTCTACAGAAAATCTGGGTGTTCGCGTGGAGGTGGGGCACGAGATCCTTTCGACAAATGGCAAAATCGCCTCCGTTAGACAAGGCTTTGACAAGAGGTGCCTAAGGTGCGGTGCTTAGACTGAAACGCTGTTACATGCGTTAAAAGATTGCCCTATTTCCCGTGTAGCTCTCTCTTTAGGTGGGTGGTCTGAAAGCATCATCTCAAAGGAGTACAAGCATTGCATTGACTGGCTGGAAGACACAATGTGGGTGCTTGACAAAAGGGCCATGGCCGACTTGATGGTTTTATTATGGAACTGTTGGAACAACCGAAACAATTTCATTTTCAGGGGAAAAGAGGAGGAGGCTACGGTTATTTGGGAAAGAGCTTGCACCCTTAGCAAAGACTTTCGCATCTGTAATTTCATGAATGAACCTCTGCTTTCTTCAAATCCTTAGGTTAAGAAATGGGATAAACCCCCAAAAGGCTTTATAAAAATCAACTTTGATGCTACGGTCGGTGATAATAGAACGGGCTATGGGGCGATCGTGAGGGATCACGAGGGATTCGTTTTAGGCGGAGGGGGGTTTTAAGGACACGATGATGGCGGTGCAGGAAGCTGAATGTCTGGCTTTTGAAGAAAGTATCCAGATGGCAGAAAAGCTAAATATTAAAGGGAATGTACTGTTCGAAACTGACCATCCAGGCTTGGTCAACAAATGGAGAAATTGGGCATTTAACTTCACTATTATAGGCACGCGCATTAAGAACTGCTTCACTGCCCTTAAAACTTTTAAATCGGCCGAATTAATTTGGGCCAATCACTCTTGCAATAGTGTAGCCCATCTAATTTGTAGGAAAACTCATAGTGAGGCTATAAATTGTTTTTTTGAAATGGATTATCCGGTGGATATCCATGATGCTGTAATTTTTTATGCTACTTAATAAATTTGAGTTGACCTTTGTGGTCGTTTTATTCAAAAAAAAGAATGTCACCTGGTAGCAACCTGGTAGAGGGTAGCGGTAGCGTGTTTTGTGATTTTTCTCCAAGATTTGGGCGATTTGCTATCCTGAATTTTCGATTGTGAATCTGCCTACATTCGAAAGATTTGTATAGTAGTGTGAGAGGTGTTGTGCGTGTTTTTGGTGTGGCTATTATTAGCCTTTTTGTGGATTCCGGTGATGTACGATGGACATGAATTGATGCGATGGTTCTCTGACGGTCATCAATTTCTAGGAATTGGCCGAATTTTAGTCTGACGATAATCGGTGATGTTGATTTGTTTGCTTTGTTTAATATTTTCTTTTCGATTTGTTTGCTTTGTTTAATTTTTTATTTTTCGATCTTTGTGTGTGTTTTCATGCAAAAAGTTCACCCGGTTACGTGTAGGGTGTCGGTGAGTTGTCCATCTCCGTGGCTCTTTAATTGCGGGCCCTACGGTGGTCTTTTCTTTATTTGCTTTTGCTTTCTATTTGTTTTTTACGTATTCTATTTTGTTTTTTTACGTACTCTGCATGGTTTTGGAGCATTTACGTGAAATTGCTGCTCGTTCTTCCTTCTTACATGTAAGGCATGCATTACGTTTTCCTTGACTCCTGGATATTCTGAATGCTTTTGTTTGTCTCTAGGGATCATCATTATCATACGTTTTCAGGAGAGTTTTGTGATCTTGGTGGTTCTTGAAACCTTTTTAGGTTACCTCTTCGGTGCTCGTCGTTTCTGTTATTTTCTTGGTGGCTTTGCTCATTATCTCCTCCCTCTCTTGATTTGCTTTTTCATTTCTTTAGGCGTTGCTCTTTCGTCTTGTCTTTTGTTGGGTCTTTTGCTTTTGTCTTAGGTCTTTCGACTGCTTTGCCGGAGTTTCTTGGTCGTGGTCTTTGTTTGTTGGGTAGCTACTTCGCTTTTCTTGCTTGGTTGGTACCCGGGCCTACGTTCATATGATGGAAGAGGGGTCGGAGGATGGTATGACGAGGTAGACAGACGATATCAACGAACTTTTTGCAAATTTGACCTTTTCAGAAGAAGAATCCGCTCAGGTTACCAGTAAAAACAACGAGCAGAATATCCAAGGGTATGAATCCTGGGCGCTGGGTAAAATCATGGCAGACGAAGCACCGAATATGGAGGCAATGTATAGGGTGTTCCGCTTGCTTTGGTACACAAAAGAAGAGGTTGACTTTGTTGCGTTGAAGGAAGGGCCTATTATTGTTAAGTTTGGTTGTCTGGAAGATCGTAGCAGGATACTGAATCTAATGCCATGGACCTTCAACAACTGTTTGTTTTCAATGGTTCCATTCGAAAAAGCGAAGGAAATAGATACCTATGAATTTCACCGGACACCTTTCTGGGCAAGAGTTTACAATTTACCTCTAGAGATGATGGACCGGCAAACGGCTCTGGACATCGGTAACGCTATTGGGGAGCTCGTAGCGATCGATTGGAAGGATAGTAACGGAGGCTGGACGAAGTTCATTAGAATCAAAGTAAAAATTAACATCTTCGAACCGCTAAGGAGGATTGTAAAAATGGCTTGCATCAATGGAACGGAAATAGTAGGGATGCTGAAATATGAAAGGCTTCTAGACTTCTGCTACTCATACGGATTGGTGGGCCATACTATTAAAAAATGTCAAAGAAATAGCGAGAATAGTGAGGCTAATAATACCATTCTCCAGTATGGTAGTTGGCTAAGGGCACCTTCTATGAATCCAAGTCAAAGAAAAGGCCAAAGAAGGAATGGGGTTGAAATAGTAGAGCCGAGTCCTCAAACGAATGAGAATAGGGAGGAGAGCCAAACGGATACGATGGAAGATATTGGGCAGTCCGATCATAGAAGAAAAGAAAGGGGAGGCGAGGAGGAGACTATGTCGACTTCCCCTTTGGAAAAGAAAATTTAAAAGAGTATGCGGGACGGATTGGGAAGATTCAAAAGTAAAAGGAAGAGACATAGGGGGCCAAATGGAGATCATACCGATGAAAGCCCAGTGAAAGGAGTCAAGCGACGGCTTGTTGACCATGTTTCCCCTCTCAAGGCGATGGCTGGCGATCAGTCCCGCCAAGAGCAATGAAAATCTTTAGTTGGAACTGTCGTGGGGTTGGTAACCCGGCGACAGTTCGTGAATTAAAGTAACTTCTTGTTGCAAACGATCTCGATATTGTCTTCCTTTGTGAAACAAAAATTCAATCTAACGGGTTTTCCAGTATTCATTCCAGGTGCAGGATGGAAGGGTGTCTTGCGGTCAACTCTGAAGGAAAAAGTGGAGGGCTGGCTTTGATGTGGAGGGATGGTGTAAGAGTTGAGGTGCAGAACTACTCAAAATACCATATTGATTCGCTGATCCACATGGAAAATGGAGAACGGCTAAGGTTTACGGGCTTTTATGGTCAAACAGATCTAAGGTCTAGAAAGCAGGCGTGGGATATGCTGAGAAGGATCAAAGGGTCAGTAAATGCAGGATGGATTGTGGAAGGTGACTTTAATGCCATTTTAAACAATGCTGAGAAGGAGGGAGGCCGCAGGAAGCCTAAGGCCACGATGGACGAGTTTTGCAATATGTTGGAAGAATTGGATTTGAGTGATGCTAAAACTGGCAATGGGTGGTTTACGTGGTCAAACAGTAGAGAGGGAACTAGCCTAGTCAAAGAGAGGCTAGATAGATTTATTATTTCCAATGGTGTTATTGAAAAGATGCCGTTCCTTACTACTCATATCATTCGGCAATCGAAATTCGATCACGAGGCTATTATACTGGACACGACTGGTAGTAGACCAATTGAGAAGAGTGTCGATATGTGGACTTGGTTTAGATATGATATTTGCTGGGCAAGAGAACGCGAGGCCAAAGACATCATCTCAAATATTTGGTCAACTCAGGAGTATAATCCGCTGGAGAAGATGGCTCTGATCCGTGACAAGCTGGGCCCGTGGCAATATCAACAATATAGAAAAATAAAGAATAAAATTAAAAGGCTAGATAAGGATGTTGGAAAGATGATGGATGGTCCTTCGGGTGAGAGATCAACGAGCCTTCTTAAGGAAGGACGGAGAAAGCTGGGCCACCTATACGATGTGGAAGAAAAATATTAGGCTGTGAGGGCTCGATCGCAGTGGCTGAAGGAAGGCGATAGGAATACGCTTTATTTCCATGTAAGGGCTTCGAGCCGTTGAAAGAAGAATAGCATTGATAGGCTTAAAGATGAACATAGCGCTTGGCATGAGGACAAAAAGGAAATCTGTCATATTGTTAGGAATTATTTTAATAAGCTTTTTAAGACTTCTTTAAAGGGGGAGGCTGTTAGTGACCTTAGTGCTGTGCCTATTTGTATCACTGATGATATGAATAGAAACTTGGACAGGGAATTCACTGATGAGGAAATTTTCAAGGCTTTTAAGCAAATGGACCCGCGTAAGGCTCCAGGAATCGATGGGTTATCGGGCAGCTTTTTTAAAGACCATTGGGCCACTATGGGGACGGATGTTATTTACTTGTGCCATGATATTCTTAAAGGGAAAATGAGTGCTGATTGTATTAATGAGACTCTAATTGTTCTAATTCCAAAGGTCAAGAATCCTGGTGAAATGGCCAACTTTAGACCAATTAGCTTGTGTAGGGTGGTTTACAAGCTAGTCTCGAAGACTCTTGCAACAGACTTAAAAATGTTCTACCCCTGTGCATTAGCCACAATCAGAGTGCCTTTGTTCCTGATCGGATGATTCATGACAATGTCTTAGTGGCTCATGAGCTCATGCACTGCCTCCCGAGCTCCAAAAATGGTCCTAATAAGGGTTGTGTCATTAAGCTTGATATGAGTAAAGCTTATGACAGGGTGGAGTGGAGTTTCCTTGAGCAAATGCTTCTTAAAATGGGTTTCTCTGTTAATTGGGTTAAAAAAAGTTATGAATTGCGTGTGCACTGTCTGGTATAGAGTCAAATGCAATACGACTCTCTCTGACACTATTATACCCGAGAGGGGCCTCCGTCAAGGGGACCCTTTGTCCCCTTATTTGTTTCTTTTTTGTATGGAGGCTTTATCCCGCATGCTTCTTAAGGCCCAAAACACCAATAACATAAAAGGCATACGGGCTAGTAAAAATGGCCCTAGAATTAACCACCTATTTTTTGCTGATGATGCGTTATTATTTGTTAGGAACAATAAGAGCGAAGTGGAGGAGGTTACTAAAATACTGGATGCCTTCGAGAAGATGACGGGATAAAGCATTAATCTGGAAAAGTCAATGATTTATTTCTCTCCAAACACGCATGATTCCCACCGTACAAATTTAAGCAGCTTGCTAAAGATGAGGGTGGTCACAAACCTCGACGGTTACTTAGGATTGCTCATCCCGATCGGTAAGAAGAAATCTACCGCTTTCCAGAGCATTGTTGATCGGGTTACGAATAGAATAAATAGCTGGTCTAAGAGGCTCCTGTCGAACGGTGGGAAGGAAATCTTCATTAAGTCAATTCTCTAGTCTTTGCCCACATATGCCTTCTCGGTCTTCTATGCCCCTAATAGTATACTAGAGGAAATTCAAGCTATGATTCGTCGCACTTGGTGGAGGGAAAAGAGAATAACAGAAGTTGGAATATGCTCTCATGGGACCGGTTGTGTTATCCAAAAGGCATGGGCGGCCTCGGTTTTAGGGTTTTACGACTCTTTAACGTGGCATTACTTGGTAAGCAAGTGTAGAGATTAATCAACTTCAAAGATTCTTTGTGTTTTAAAGTTTTGTCCGTGAAATATTTCCCTGATGGTAGCATCTTCAATGCAAAAAAGGTGGAAAAAGCTTCCTTTACCTGGTTCAGCATCGCGACAGCGGCGGAAGCTCTCAAAGATGGTTTTGGGTGGCAGGTCAGGAATGGTGATTTGATAAACATCCGAACGGATCGTTGGGGAATGGAAGGGCTAAATGGGAATGAAATCAGAAGCAATACACTCAGTCAACACAAGACTAAGGTGAAAGACCTCTGGTTGGCAGATAGGAGAAGGTGGAACGTGGAAAAAGTGGACAAAGTGTTTGGCCAAGACTGGGGTTCTAGGATTTGTAATATTCCAATCGGTGAGGAGGGACAGGTTGATAGAGTTATCTGGTTCCACAACCCCCATGGCTGTTTTACTTCTAAGTCAGCATATTCGTGGCTGCTTCTAAAGAAATTGGGTTATGGGCCACATAGGTTCTACTGGAAAGCAATTTCGAAGCTCGATACCCTCCCAAAAATCCAGATGTTTGCTTGGCATGTGGGGCACGAGATTCTCCTGACGAACGGCAAAATAGCCTCCATTAGACAAGGCTTTGATAAGAGGTGCCCAAGGTGTGGTGCCGAGACTGAAACGCTGATGCATGCATTAAGAGAATGCCCTACGTCCTATGCAGCTCTCTCTCTTGGAGGTTGGTCTGACAGCATCACCTTATGGAAGTACGATCACTGTATTGACTAGCTGGAAGACTTAATGCAGGTACTGGACAAAAGAGCCATGGCTGATCTTATGATTTTTTTATGGAACTGTTGGAACAACCGAAACAACTTCATTTTTAGGGGAAAAGAAGAGTAGGCTACGGTTATCTGGGACAGGGCCGGTACCTTGAGCGAAGACTTCCGTATCTACAACTTGATAAATGATCCAATGCTCTCGTTAAACCCTCAGGCCAAGAAGTGGGATAAACCCCCGAGGGGTTTTGTAAAAATAAACTTTGACGCGTCAGTGGGTGATAACAGAACGGGCTAGGGGGCGATCGTGCGGGACGATGACGGCTTCGTGTTAGGCGGAGAGGGAGGCTTTATCGATAGGAGCTTGTCGGTGCAGGAAGCGGAGGGGGAGGCTTTATCGATAGCAGCGTGTTTTGTGATTTTTCTCCAAGATTTGGGCGATTTGCTTTCTTGAATTTTCAATTGTGAGTCTGCCTACATTCGAAAGATTTGTATGGCAGTGTGAGAGGTGTTGTGCGTGTTTTTGGTGTGGCTATTATTAGCCTTTTTGTAGATTCCGGTGATGTATGGTGGATATGAATTGATGCGATGGCTCTCTGATAAACGCTAATTTATACATATTTTTACCTCATGCTTAGCCTAAATTTTAGATGAATTATTATCAATTTAGTGAGAACTGGTGCTCTTAATCCTTCTTTTTCATATCTTATACTCAGGAGAGCATAGGGAAGAGAAAAGAATAGGAAATGGACTGAAAATGAGGAAAATGGGAAAAAAATGACATAACACACGGCCCAAGGAATCACCACATGGCCGTGCCACACGGCCGTGCCACATGAAGATCACACGGTCCAGCTCTCGACAAGCACGGGCAGGCCACACGGCCGTGCCAAATCACACGGCCTTTATTGAAGTCACACGGGCATGGCACACGGGCATGTTCTAGTCGTGAGGAAGAGGAATTTCACTCGAATTGGGATACTTGGAGGCTAAGAAAGGCTCCCCAAAGCTCTATATAAAGACCCTAGGAGGCAACTCTAAGGTCGTGCTTATTTCCCCACAAAGGGAAGTATTCTTTGCTGCGAACACAGATAGTGGAAGTAGGGATTACTCGCAGGAAAGCTGATTGATTCATCCCAGAAGTCGGAATTCTGCAGCAATATAGAGGATCTCCCTCAATTCCTTCAGGGGTTTTCGGGTTCTTTTATGTTTTGTTATTTTATATCTTCTGAGATGTTTTCTTTCTTTATTATGAACTAAACCCCTCAAATACTTGAGGGGGATGAAACCTAAGATGAATCTTGCTATTATTTATTCTTGAGTTATATGATAAATACTTGAGTTGTTCTTAATTATGTGTGCTTAATTCTTGTGTTAATAAACCTAGGTATTAATTCAAGAAATAGATGTGCTTAGAGCAGAGGAGCAAAAGTCCCTGTGATAAGAGTAGATCTACCATAATTAAGCGGAGTTGCATGCAACCCTAGACATAGGGCGACATAAATCTGCCGGATTAGGGTCAAACCTCATATGGGGAACCATAGATCGAATTAATGCAACTTAAGGAGTTAATTAATAAAGGAACTTTAATTAACAACTTAGGCCTAGTTGCTCTACGCCTCGACGGAGGGTTTAGCATAGATTAGGGATCTCTACGGATCAAGTCAAGTGAATAAATCGTCAAGCTCAAGAACTAATAACAAGTGAAGTCTAGGTGGATCCCCCCTTAAGTATTGTCCTTATCAATTAGCTTTTCCCTAAAAAGTCTTCCCAATTTACTCTTTTTGCTTCTCTTAGTTTAGTTTTAGAATTAGTTAAACAAAACCCCTCTTTAATTTTTAGGTTAAATAATAGAAAGGAAGTGAGTAATAGTACTTTCGGTTCCCTTGGGTACGATACTCGATCTTATCACTAGACTATACTACTGTCGACAGGTGCGCTTACCTTAAAACGTCGTGATATTAGTCAGTTTAGGTTTGATCAAGTTCTTTATAAATTTTATTACTTCATATCACGCGGATATCAAGTTTTTGGCACCGTTGCCGGGGATTTAACTGAAATATTACGAAAGCTCGATTTCTATTACTTTAGCCATTAATATATTTATTTATTTATTTATTTTTCTTTTCTTCTTATTTTTTTCTAGGTTTTCCTAAGTTTATTTTTTTTATTTTATTTTATTTTTTATTTTATTTTCGTTTTTTAATTATTTTTCTAGGTTTTTCTAGTCTATGACTAGAAACAACCCAACAGGACCACTACTTTTTGACGAAGATTTAGAAGCTACGATTCATAGAAATCGCAGAGAAATTAGGCGAAGCCTACATTATCCAGAGCACGAGCCAGAACCTACAGAAGAGATGGAAGCAAATCAAAACATTCCACCAGATCTAGCGCTACCAGCAGAACCAGTAAACGAGGATGAAGCTCCTCGAACTATGTATGATTATGCTAAACCTAGTTTGATTGGTACTCAAACTAGCATTGTTAGACCTGCTATTGCTGCTAATAATTTTGAACTAAAACCTAACACTATTCAGATGATTCAGCAGTTTGTGCAGTTTGATGGTTTACAGGATGAAGATCCCAACACTCATTTAGCAAACTTCTTGGAATTGTGCGATACTTTTAAAATTAATGGCGTTTATGATGATGCTATTCGACTAAGGCTATTTCCATTCTCTCTGAGAAACAAAGCCAAACAGTGGTTAAATTCTCTACCACGAGGCTCAATCACCACATGGGAACAGATGACAGAAAAATTTTTACTTAAATATTTTCCTCCTGCTAAAATAGCTAAATTACGAAACGATATTTCTTCCTTTGTGCAGATGGATTTAGAAACACTCTACGATGCCTGGGAGAGATACAAGGATCTTTTGAGAAGATGTCCTCATCATGGACTACCTTTATGGCTACAAGTTCAAACCTTCCACAACGGTTTGAATCCATCCACACGACAAATGGTTGATGCAGCCGCAGGAGGAACAATTAATAATAAAACGCCAGAAGCAGCTTATGAATTTATTGAAGAAATGTCATTGAATAATTATCAGTGGCAAATCATGAGGACAAAGCCGACAAAAGCTGCAGGGGTTTATAATATTGATGCTGTTACTATGCTTACTAATCAGGTAGAACTTTTAAATAAAAAGTTTGATAATTTTGTTGGTTCTACGCAGGTACAACCAGTTATGCAATGCGACGCAACTCCAGGAAATATGTTCAATCCAGATTACTCCTCTTACGGACATGGCATGGAAACTCAGCAAGTCAACTATATGGGTAACAATTCTAGACTTCAAAATAACCCTTATAGTAATACTTATAATGCAGGTTGGCAGAATCACCCTAATTTTTCATGGGAAGGACAAGGAAATCAAAGACAACCGCCTCCTCTAGGATTGCAACAGCCACCATTCCAACAAGAGAAAAAGCCGAACTTTGAAGAGATGGTCACAAAATTTATTGCCGTATCAGAAACACGTTTCCAAAACACCGAAACTTTATTGAGGAACCAGCAGGCATCCATTCAAGGACTTGAAACTCAAATAGGCCAGCTTGCCAAGCTAATCTCTGACAAACCGCGAGGTGGGTTATCAAGCAATACTGAGACTAACCCTAAGGAGCAACTCAATGCCGTGGATACGATAGATGATGAGGGGTTAACCAAAACCAACCTAAAGCCATGCAAGGAGCCTGTGGTAAGTAAAGGAAAGGATGAGGTAAGTCCCAAAGATGAAATTGTCAAAGAATTTAAACCTCGTATCCCATACCCAAACGCTTTAAAGAATGACCGCACAGATCAGCAATTCGGTAAGTTTCTTAAACTGTTAAAGAAATTACATATTAACTTACCTTTTGTTGAAGCAATTATGCAGATGCTAGAGTACGCAAAATTTTTAAAGGAACTTCTCACAAATAAAAGGAAGTTGGAAGAATTGTCCACAGTGGAACTCAACGAGGAATGCTCAGCTATTCTCCAAAATAAGCTGCCAACCAAACTGAAAGATCCAGGGAGTTTTACTATTCCTTGTTTATTTGGTAGCCTAGACACCAAAAATGCTTTAGCAGACTTAGGGGCTAGTATAAATGTCATGCCTTATAAACTGTTTAAACAACTAGGTCTTGGAAAACCTAAGCAAACTAAGATGAGCATTCAACTGGCTGATAAAACTATTAGGTCTCCTAAGGGAATAATTGATGATGTGCTTGTCAAAATTGATAAATTTATATTCCCAGTTGACTTTGTTGTTTTAGACATTGATGAGGATAGCGATATACCATTAATTCTAGGGCGACCCTTTTTAGCAACTGCCAGAACAATAATTGATTTAGGAACAGGTGAACTTACACTACGTGTAGGTAATGACAAAGTTACTTTACAAGCTCAAAACGCAATTAAAACTGTTGATAATAATATAGTCACGAGTTCTTGTAAAAACATTAAACTCATCACTCAACCTTCTGTGCAGGATACACTTCATACAAAGGCAACCCAATCACAGACAAGTCCATCCAAAGGAGATGCACCTGAAAAGCGAACGCTTCAGATCAAGGAACTAGATGAGTGGCTGAACTATCATGAAAAACCCAAAACATGTCACACTAACCCAGAGCATCACCAAGATAACCCTCAGGTAAAAACATGTCAAATCAATATAGAGGATAATGTACTCTTAGGGGAAGACGACCCTCGAATCTTGAATTCAAAAGAGCATACAAGTGACGTACCCTACTTCACGGTAACGAAAATTTTCCCTTATGGTACAGTAGAGATAAAACATGAGTCACTCGGCACTTTCAAGGTAAACCACACTCGACTCAAACATTCTTTTAATATTAATCCTGAAAACAGGCTGGAAGAGTTCCAACTCTTCAAACCACCGTGAGATACCCAGCTCGAGAAGAGTCGAGCTTAGACTATAAACAAGTGCTTCTCGGGAGGCAACCCGAGCAATAACTTAGTAACTTTTCTTTGTTTAAAATTTTTCTAGTATTTTTATGCAGCAACTAACATTTTTTATGCAGAAATTTAGGCCACACGGCCAGCCACACGGGCGTGCCTAAGGCCGTGTGACATCTTAAAACAGAGACACGGTCGTGCACCCAGACCGTGTACAAACAGAGCAGAAGTTTCCCAAAAGCACGGGAAGTCGACAATTCACCACGGCCGTGTGATATGGCCGTGGCAACTTTACAAATTCCACACGGGCTCATACAACGCCACACGCCCATGCCCCTAAACCGTGGCCAACACTGTCAAATCTGACACGGCCGTGTAAATACCTACACGACCGTGCAAAAAAGCAAACAAGTTCACAATGGCTGTGCAATATGGCCAACACGGGCTAACCCCGAGACACACGGGCGTGTGCCTCTATTCTCCCATACGGTTCTATTTTTCTCATTTTTTATTTTTATTTTTTCCTTTATTAGTCTCCTTTTTATTTCAAATTTTATTTTTATTATACTTAATCCTTTTAATTCATTACAGTATTAGTATTTCTAGAACTTAGTTTATTATTTTTCTTTTATTTAAATTTCGATCTTTCATATCGGCCAAGCCCTAACGAGTAATCTCTATCAATCGAAAATTCCCACGACTAATAATATTTTCGCAGTTTCAAAAAGGAGCTCTACAGCTCATATTCAAACGGAAATGGGAACACCCTGCCACAATTGCCAACTTTTCCTCATAAATTCATCCTAAATTCAGGAAGTTTCAATTCTCTCCCTATCTTATGATATTATACTTCTCTTGCTATTTATGTATCTTTGTACATTGAGGGCAATGTACATCTTAAGTGTGGGGGGGAAGCTTACTTTAAATTTTTACATTATCTAAAAAAAAACCCCTGAATTTTTTTCTTTATGCTTTGTTCTCAAATAATTCTCAGTTCCCTATTAGGAATGAGTTCTGATTGATTTATGATTTCTATTGAAATGTTAAGAATCAAGATATAGGTGCTTGTACTTTGATTATTCAAACTTTAAAACATTAGGGAATCAAGCATGATAAGTTGAAATTTTTGAGAACCCCCAATTTTTGCATAAGTTATTTTCCCTAATTTTAAGTATTATCTTGAGATTTGAAATTCGCAGGATTGACATCAAAAGCCATAATTCTAGTGAGATTTTTGAGCCTTTTTTAGCATACATTTTTCTTCGTGCTCACTTTTATTATTGCTTTGAGTGAGTCAATACTGAATTGTCATTCTAGAACTTGCTTTGATTATACATGTCGAGACCACATCACTGATTTGATATACTGAAATGATAAAGGCACCTAGGATTTAACCCACTTACTCTACAAAAAGCCTACCTCCATAAATCTAACCCCTAGCAAACCCCGTTGAGCTTGAGAACCTATTCTTTGACTCACCTTCTAATTAGTAACCAATAACTTATTTCTTGTTAAATCCCATTCAATTACTTTAACCCCTATTTTTGTCGAGATTTGAATAGAATTATTATCTAGCTTTACTCTCTTCTCTAGTTGCAAAATTGTAAATTTCCAAGTTATCATATTTGATTTAATAGATCAAAAAAAAAGAAAAAAAAGAAAAAAAAGAAAAAAAAATGAATACATACAGTAAAATTTGATTGTAAATTGTAAATAGTTCAATGAGTTTTTGCATTTTTCTATTTTCAGGCTACAAAAACAGAAACGATATTATCTTAAGAATTAGCCTTAGAATTATGTTTTAAAGTGATAGAGATTTTTCTAGCTAGATAATTTTCCAAGTTTAGTCTCGATTCTAACCCTCTTTTGTAGCCTGTGACAACACCCCTAACCAAGCCCCGTTATAACCCTTAAAAGACCTTTTGAGCGATGTATCATATCAACCTACAGTGGTGGAGATTTGATTTTCTAGCAAGCCTATGGTAATAACTTTTTAGGTTGACTAGAGAGTGCTTAATTTTTGAACCCTAAACACTTCGAGTGGATAGAGTGAACCTTTAGTGAGGATGTCAACTCCTGTTAATTAAGATGGAGAGATAATTGCTTAGGAGGAAGGAGAAAACTTATGTTTCAATGAAAAAATTTTCAGCTTAGAGTGATGGAATCTTTAATGTTCTTTTGATTGAATTTTCATTGTACGACTACCTGTAGATTAGTTTGAAACATTATTGATAAAGATTGTAGGTTGAGAGGAATAATTCTTATTTAGGGATTGAGATTTTGCTTGAGGACAAGCAAAGGCTTAAGTGTAGGGGTATTTGATAAACGCTAATTTATACATATTTTTACCTCATGCTTAGCCTATATTTTAGATGAATTATTATCAATTTAGTGAGAACTGGTGCTCTTAATCCTTCTTTTTCATATCTTATACTCAAGAGAGCATAGGGAAGAGAAAAGAATAGGAAATGGACTGAAAATGAGGAAAATGGGAAAAAATGACATAACACACGGCCCAAGGAATCACCACACGGCCGTGCCACACGGCCGTGCCACATGAAGATCACACGGTCCAGCTCTCGACAAGCACGGGCAGGCCACACGGCCATGTTCTAGTCGTGAGGAAGAGGAATTTCACTCGAATTGGGATACTTAGAGGCTAAGAAAGGCTCCCCAAAGCTCTATATAAAAACCCTAGGAGGCAACTCTAAGGTCGTGCTTATTTCCCCACAAAGGGAAGTATTCTTTGCTGCCAACACAGATAGTGGAAGTAGGGATTACTCGCAGGGAAGCTGATTGATTCATCCCAGAAGCCGGAATTCTGCAGCAATATAGAGGATCTCCCTAAATTCCTTTAGGGGTTTTCGGGTTCTTTTATGTTTTGTTATTTTATATCTTCTGAGATGTTTTCTTTCTTTATTATGAACTAAACCCCTCAAATACTTGAGGGGGATGAAACCTAAGATGAATCTTGCTATTATTTATTCTTGAATTATATGATAAATACTTGAGTTGTTCTTAATTATGTATGCTTAATTCTTGTGTTAATAAACCTAGGTATTAATTCAAGAAATAGATGTGCTTAGAGCAGAGGAGCAAAAGTCCCTGTGATAAGAGTAGATCTACCATAATTAAGCGGAGTTGCATGCAACCCATAGGGCGACATAAATCTGCCGGATTAGGGTCAAACCTAATATGGGGAACCATAGATCGAATTAATGCAACCTAAGGAGTTAATTAATAAAGGAACTTTAATTAACAACTTAGGCCTAGTTGCTCTACGCCTCGACGGAGGGTTTAGCATAGATTAGGGATCTCTACGGATCAAGTCAAGTGAATAAATCGTCAAGCTCAAGAACTAATAACAAGTGAAGTCTAGGTGGATCCCCCCTTAAGTATTGTCCTTATCAATTAGCTTTTCCCTAAAAAGTCTTCCCAATTTACTCTTTTTGCTTCTCTTAGTTTAGTTTTAGAATTAGTTAAACAAAACCCCTCTTTAATTTTTAGATTAAATAATAGAAAGGAAGTGAGTAATAGTACTTCCGGTTCCCTTGGGTACGATACTCGATCTTATCACTAGACTATACTACTGTCGACAGGTGCGCTTGCCTTAAAACGTCGGGATATTAGTCAGTTTAGGTTTGATCAAGTTCTTTATAAATTTTATTACTTCATATCACGCGGATATCACTCTCTGACGGTCATCAGTTTCTTGGAATTGGCCAAAATTTAGTCTGATGATAATCGTTGATGTTGATTTGTTTGCTTTGTTTAATATTTTCTTTTTGATTTGTTTGCTTTGTTTAAATTTTTTATTTTTCGATCTTTGTGTGTGTTTTCATGCAAAAAGTTCACCCGGTTACGTGTAGGGTGTCGGTGAGTTGTCCATCTTCGTGGCTCTTTAATTATGGGCACCACGGTGGTCTTTTCTTTATTTGCTTTTGCTTTTTATTTGTTTTTTACGTATTCTATTTTGTTTTTTTACGTACTCTGCATGGTTTTGGAGCATTTACGTAAAATTACTGCCCGTTCTTCCCTCTCGCATGTAAGGCATGCATTACGTTTTCCTTGACTCCTGGATATTCTGAATGCTTTTGTTTGTCTCTGGAGATCATCATTATCATATGTTTTTAGGAGAGTTTTGTGATATTGGTGGTTCTTGAAACCTTTTTAGGTTACCTCTTCGGTGCTCGTCGTTTCTGTTATTTTCTTGGTGGCTTTGCTCGTTATCTCGTCCCTCTCTTGATTTGCTTTTTCATTTCTTTAGGCGTTGCTCTTCCGTCTTGTCTTTGTTGGGTCTTTTGCTTTTGTCTTAGGTTTTTTGACTGCTTTACCGGAGTTTCTTGGTCGTGGTCTTTGTTTGTTGGGCAGCTGCTTCACTTTTCTTACTTGGTTAACACCCGGGCCTACGTTCATATGATGGAGGAGGGGTCAGAGGATGGTATGACGAGGCAGACAGACGATATCAACGAACTTTTGGCAAATTTGACCTTTTCAGAAGAAGAATCCGCTCAGGTTACCAGTAAAAACAACGAGCAGAATATCCAAGGGTTTGAATACTGGGCATTGGGTAAAATCATGGCGGACGAAGCAGCGAATAGGGAGGCAATGTATAGGGTATTCCGCTTGCTTTGGTACATAAAAGAAGAGGTTGACTTTGTTGCGTTGAAGGAAGGGCCTATTATCGTTAAGTTTGGTTGTCTGGAAGATCGTAGTAGGATACTGAATCTAATGCCATGGACCTTCAACAACTGTTTGTTTTCAATGGTTCCATTCGAAAAAGGGAAGGAAATAGATACTTATGAATTTCACCGGACACCTTTCTGGGCAAGAGTTTACAATTTACCTCTAGAGATGATCGATCGGCAAACGGCTCTGGACATCAGGAACGCTATTGGGGAGCTCGTAGCGATCGATTGGAAGGATCGTAACAGAGGCTGGACGGAGTTCATTAGAATCAAAGTAAAAATTAACATCTTCAAACCGCTATGGAGGATTGTAAAAATGGCTTGTATCAATGGAACGGAAATAGTAGGGATGCTGAAATATGAAAGGCTTCCAAACTTCTGCTACTCATGTGGATTGGTGGGCCATACTATTAAAAAATGTCAAAGAAATAGCAAGAATAGTGAGGCTAATAATACCATTCTCTAGTATGGTAGCTGGCTGAGGGCACCTTCTATGAATCCGAGTCAAGGAAAAGGCCAAAGAAGGAATGGGGTTGAAATAATAGAGCCGAGTCCTCAAACGAATGAGAATAGGGAGGAGAGCCAAACGGATACGATGGAAGATATTGGGCAGTCCGATCATAGAAGAAAAGAAAGAGGAGGCAAGGAGGAGACTATGTCGACTTCCCCTTTGGAAAGGAAAATTCAAAAGAGTATGCGGGACGGATTGGGAAGATTCAAAAGTAAAAAGAAGAGACATAGGGGGCCAAATGGAGATCATATCGATGAAAGCCCAGTGAAAGGAGTCAATCGACAGCTTGTTGACCATGTTTCCCCTCTCAAGGCGGTGGCTGGCAACCAGCCCCGCCAAGAGCAATGAAAATCTTTAGTTGGAACTGTCGTGGGGTTGGTAACTCGGCGACAATTCGTGAATTAAAGCAACTTCTTGTTGCAAACGATCCCGATATTATCTTCCTTTGTGAAACAAAAATTCAATCTAATGGGTTTTCCAGTATTCGTTCCAGGTGCAGGATGGAAGGGTGTCTTGCGGTCAACTCGGAACGAAAAAGTGGAGGGCTGGCTTTGATGTGGAGGGATAGTGTAAGTGTTGAGGTGCAGAACTACTCAAAATACCATATTGATTCGCTGATCCACATGGAAAATGGAGAGCGGATAAGGTTTATAGGCTTTTATGGTCAAAAGATCTAAGGTCTAGAAGGCAGGCGTGGGATATGCTGAGAAGGATCAAAGGGTCAATAAATGAGGGATGGATTGTGAGAGGTGACTTTAACGCCATTTTAAACAATGCTGAGAAGGAGGGAGGCCGCAGGAAGCCTAAGACCATGATGGACAAGTTTTGCAACATGTTGGAAGAATTGGATTTGAGTGATGTTAAAACTGGCAATGGGTGGTTTACATAGTCAAACAGTAGAGACGGAACTAGCCTAGTCAAAGAGAGGCTAGATAGATTTATTATTTTCGATGGTGTTATTGAGAAGATGTCGTTCCTTACAATTCATATCATTCGGCAATCGAAATCTGATCACGAGGCTATTATACTGGACACGATTGGTAGTAGATCGATTGAGAAGAGTATCGATATACGGACTTGGTTTAGATATGATATTTGCTGGGCAAGAGAACGCGAGGCCAAAGATATCATCTCAAATATTTAGTCAACTCAGGAGTATAATCCGTTGGAGAAGATAGCTCTGATCCATGACAAGCTGGGCCTGTGGCAATATTACCAATACAAAAAAATGAAGAATAAAATTAAAAGGCTAGATAAGGAAATTGGAAAGATGATGGATGGTCCTTCGGGTGAGAGATCAACGAGCCTTTTTAATGAAGCACGGAGAAAGCTGGGCCACCTATACGATGTGGAAGAAAAATATTAGGCTGTGAGGGCTCGATCGTAGTGACTGAAGGAAGGCGATAGGAATACCCTTTATTTCCATGTAAGGGCTTTGAGCCATAGAAAAAAGAATAGCATTGATAGGCTTAAAGATGAACGTGGCACTTGGCATGAGGACAAAAAGGAAATCTGTCATATTGCTAGGAATTATTTTAATAAGCTTTTTAAGACTTCTTTAAAGGGGGAGGCTGTTAGTGACCTTAGTGCTGTGCCTATTTGTATCACTGATGATATGAATAGAAACTTGGACAGGGAATTCACTAATGAGGAAATTTTCAAGGCTTTCAAGCAAATGGACCCACGTAAGGCTCCAGGGATTGATGGGTTATCGGGCAGCTTTTTTAAAGACCATTAGGCCACTGTGGGGACGAATGTTATTCACTTGTGCCATGATATTCTTAAAGGGAAAATGAGTGCTGATTATATTAATGAGACTCTAATTTTTCTAATTCCAAAGGTCAAGAATCCCGGTGAAATGGCTAACTTTAGACCAATTAGCTTGTGTAGGGTGGTTTACAAGCTAGTCTCGAAGACTCTTGCAAATAGACTTAAAAATGTTCTACCCCTGTGCATTAGCCACAATCAGAGTGCCTTTGTTCCTGATCGGATGATTCATGACAATGTCTTAGTGGCTCATAAGCTCATGCACTACCTCCCGAGCTCCAAAAATGGTCCTAATAAGGGTTGTGTCATTAAGCTTGATATGAGTAAAGCTTATGACAGGGTGGAGTGGAGTTTCCTTGAGCAAATGCTTCTTAAAATGGGTTTATCTGTTAATTGGGTTAAAAAAGTTATGAATTGTGTGTGTACTGTCGGGTATAGAGTGAAATGCAATACGACTCTTCCCGACACTATTATACCCGAGAGGGGCCTCCGTCAAGGGGACCCTTTGTCGCCTTATTTGTTTATTTTTTGTATGGAGGCTTTATCCTGCATGCTTCTTAAGACCCAAAACACCAATAACATAAAAGGCATACGGGCTAGTAAAAATGGCCCTAGAATTAACCACCTATTTTTTGCTGATGATGCGTTATTATTTGTTAAGAACAATAAGAGTGAAGTGGAGGAGGTTACTAAAATACTGGATGCCTTCGAAAAGATGACGGGAAAAAGCATCAATCTGGAAAAGTCAATGATTTATTTCTCTCTAAACACGCATGATTCCCACCGTACAAATTTAAGTAGCTTGCTAAAGATGAGGGTGGTCACAAACCTCGACGGTTACTTAGGATTGCCCATCCCGATCGGTAAGAAGAAATCTGCCGCTTTCCGGAGCATTGTTGATCGGGATGCGAACAGAATAAATAGCTGGTCTAAGAGGCTCCTGTCGAACGGTGGGAAGGAAATCTTCATTAAGTCAATTCTCCAATCTTTGCCCACATATGACTTCTCGGTCTTCTATGCCCCTAATGGTATACTGAAGGAAATTCAAGCTATGAGTCGTCGTACTTGGTGGGGGGAAAAGAGAATAACAGAAGTTGGAATATGCTCTCATGGGACCGGTTGTGCTATCTAAAAGGCATGGGCGTCCTCGGTTTCAGGGTTTTATGACTCTTTAACGTGGCGTTACTTGGTAGCCAAGTGTGGAGATTAATCAACTTCAAAGATTCTTTGTATTTGAAAGTTTTTTCCGGGAAATATTTCCCTGATGGTAGCATCTCCAACGCGAAAAGGTGGAAAAAGCTTCCTTTACCTGGTCCAGCATCGTGACAGCGGCGGAAGCTCTCAAAGATGGTTTTGGGTGGCAGGTCGGGAATGGTGATTTGATAAACATCCGAACGGATCGTTGGGGAATGGAAGGGCTAAATGGGAATGAAATCAGAAGCAATACACTCAGTCAACACGAGACTAAGGTGAAAGACCTCTGGTTGGCAGATAGGAGAAGGTGGAACGTGGAAAAAGTGGAGAAAGTGTTTGGCCAAGACTGGAGTTCTAGGATTTGTAATATTCCAATCGGTGAGGAGGGACAGGTTGATAGAGTTATCTGGTTCCACAGCCCCCATGGCTGTTTTACTTCTAAGTCAGTATATTCGTGGCTGCTTCTAAAGGAATTGGGTTATGGGCCACATAGGTTCTACTGGAAAGCGATTTGGAAGCTCGATTCCCTCCTGAAAATCTGGATGTTTGCTTGGCGTGTGGGGCACGAGATCCTCCCAACAAACGGCAAAATAGCCTCCATTAGACAAGGCTTTGATATGAGGTGCCTAAGGTGTGGTGCGGAGACTGAAACGCTGGTGCATGCGTTAAAAGAGTGCCCTACGTCCATTACAGCTCTCTCTCTTGGAGGTTGGTCTGATAACATTACCTCAAGGAAGTACGATCATTGTATTGACTGGCTGGAAGACTTAATGCAGGTGCTAGACAAAAAAGTTATGGCCGATCTTATGGTTTATTATGGAACTGCTGGAACAGCCGAAACAACTTCATTTTTAGGGGAAAAGAAGAGAAGGCTACGGTTATCTAGGACAGGGCCAGTACCTTGAGCGAAGACTTCCGCATCTGCAATTTGATAAATGATCCAATGCTCTTATTAAACCCTCAGGCCAAGAAGTGGATAAACCCCCGAGGGGTTTTGTAAAAATAAACTTTGACGCGTCAGTGGGTGATAACAGAACGGGCTATGAGGCGATCGTGTGAGACGATGACGGCTTCGTGTTAGGCGGAGGGGGAGGCTTTATCGATAGGAGCATGTCGATGCAGGAAGCTGAATGTCTGACCTTTGAAGAAAGCATCCAGCTGGCAACTAAGCTTAATATCAAGGGGAATGTACTGTTCGAAACAGACCATGCAGACTTGGTCAACAAATGGAATAATCGGGCCCGTGATATTACTCTTATTGGAGCGCGTATAAAAAATTGTTTCGCTATTTTTAAAAATTTTTATTTGGCCGATTTAATTTGGGCCACTCGTTCTTGTAATAGTGTAGCCCATTTAATTTGTAGGAAAACTCATGGTGAGGCTATTAATTGTTTTTTTGAAATGGATTATCCTTCGGATATTCATGAAGCTGTAATTGTTGATGCTACTTAATAAATTTTGAGTTGACCTTTGTGGTCGTTTTTATTCAAAAAAAAAGAATGTCACCTGGTAGCAGCGATAGCAAGCAGTGTGTTTTGTGATTTTTCTCCAAGATTTGGGCGATTTGCTTTCTTGAATTTTCGATTGTGAGTCTGCGTACATTCGAAAGATTTGTATGGCAGTGTGAGAGGTGTTGTGCGTGTTTTTGGTGTGGCTATTATTAGCCTTTTTGTGGATTCTGGTGATGTACGGTAGATATGAATTGATGCGATGGCTCTCTGACGGTCATCAGTTTCTTGGAATTGGCCGAATTTTAGTCTGACGATAATCGGTGATGTTGATTTGTTTGCTTTGTTTAATATTTTCTTTTTGATTTGTTTGCTTTGTTTAATTTTTTTATTTTTCGATCTTTGTGTGTGTTTTCATGCAAAAAGTTCACCCGGTTACGTGTAGGGTGTCGATGAGTTGTCCATCTCCGTGGCTCTTTAATTGTGGGCCCCACGGTGGTCTTTTCTTTTTTTGCTTTTGCTTTCTATTTGTTTTTTACGTATTCTACTTTGTTTTTTTACGTACTCTGCATGGTTTTGGAGCATTTACGTGAAATTGCTGCCTGTTCTTCCCTCTCACATGTAAGGCATGCATTACGTTTTCCTTAACTCCTGGATATTCTGAATACTTTTGTTTGTCTCTGGAGATCATCATTATCGTACGTTTTCAGGAGAGTTTTGTGATCTTGGTGGTTCTTGAAACCCTTTTAGGTTACCTCTTCAGTGCTCGTCGTTTCTATTATTTTCTTGGTGGCTTTGCTCGTTATCTTGTCCCTCTCTTGATTTGCTTTTTCATTTCTTTAGGCGTTGCTCTTCCGTCTTGTCTTTGTTGGGTCTTTTGCTTTTGTCTTAGGTTTTTTGACTACTTTGCCGGAGTTTCTTGGTTGTGGTCTTTGTTTGTTGGGCAGCTACTTCGCTTTTCTTGCTTGGTTGGTACCCAGGCCTACGTTCATATGATGGAGGAGGGGTCGGAGGATGGTATGACGAGGCAGACAGACGATATCAACGAACTTTTGGCAAATTTAACCTTTTCAGAAGAAGAATCCGCTCAGGTTACTAGTAAAAACAACGAGCAGAATATCCAAGGGTTTGAATACTGGGCATTGGGTAAAATCATGGCGGACGAAGCAGCGAATAGGGAGGCAATGTATAGGGTATTCCGCTTGCTTTGGTACATAAAAGAAGAGGTTGACTTTGTTGCGTTGAAGGAAGGGCCTATTATCGTTAAGTTTGGTTGTCTGGAAGATCGTAGTAGGATACTGAATCTAATGCCATGGACCTTCAACAACTGTTTGTTTTCAATGGTTCCATTCGAAAAAGGGAAGGAAATAGATACTTATGAATTTCACCGGACACCTTTCTGGGCAAGAGTTTACAATTTACCTCTAGAGATGATCGATCGGCAAACGGCTCTGGACATCAGGAACGCTATTGGGGAGCTCGTAGCGATCGATTGGAAGGATCGTAACAGAGGCTGGACGGAGTTCATTAGAATCAAAGTAAAAATTAACATCTTCAAACCGCTAAGGAGGATTGTAAAAATGGCTTGCATCAATGGAACAGAAATAGTAGGGATGCTGAAATATGAAAGGCTTCCAGACTTCTGCTACTCATGTGGATTGGTGGGCCATACTATTAAAAAATGTCAAAGAAATAGCGAGAATAGTGAGGCTAATAATACCATTCTCCAGTATGGTAGCTGGCTGAGGGCACCTTCTATGAATCCCAGTCAAGGAAAAGGCCAAAAAAAGAATAGGGTTGAAATAATAGAGCCGAGTCCTCAAAAGAATGAGAATAGGGAGGAGAGCCAAACGGATACGATGGAAGATATTGGGCAGTCCGATCATAGAAGAAAAGAAAGGGGAGGCGAGGAGGAGACTATGTCGGCTTCCCCTTTGGAAAGGAAAATTCAAAAGAGTATGCGGGACGGATTGGAAAGATTCAAAAGTAAAAGGAAGAGACATAGGGGGCCAAATAGAGATCATACCGATGAAAGCCCAGTGAAAGGAGTCAAGCGACGGCTTGTGGACCATGTTTCCCCTCTCAAGGCAGTGGTTGGCGACCAGCCCGCCAAGAGCAATGAAAATCTTTAGTTGGAACTGTCGTGGGGTTGGTAACCCGGTGATAGTTCGTGAATTAAAGCAACTTCTTATTGCAAACGATCCCGATATTGTCTTCCTTTGTGAACAAAAATTCAATCTAACGGGTTTTCCAGTATTCGTTCCAGGTACAGGATGGAATGGTGTCTTGTGGTCAAATCGGAAGGAAAAAATAGAGGGCTGGCTTTGATGTGGAGGGATGGTGTAAGAGTTGAGGTGCAGAATTACTCAAAATGCCATATTGATTCGCTGATCCACATTAAAAATGGAGAGCGGCTAAGGTTTACGGGCTTTTATGGTCAAACAGATCTAAGGTCTAGAAAGCAGGCGTGGGATATGCTGAGAAAGATCAAAGTGTCGGTAAATGAGGGATAGATTGTGGGAGGTGACTTTAACGCCATTTTAAATAATACAGGCCATGATGGACGAGTTTTGCAATATGTTGGAAGAATTGGATTTGAGTGATGTTAAAACTGGCAATGGGTGGTTTACGTGGTCAAACAGTAGAGAGGGAACTAGCCTAGTCAAAGAGAGGCT
>CM035622.1:12852500-12855000 GCA_020496765.1 Gossypium stocksii
CCTTGGTGCGTCGGATGTGCGGGAGCCTCGAGCAGCATCGGAACCTTGGTGCGTCGGATGTGCGAGGGCCTCGAGCCGCGTCGGCACCTTGGTGCGTCGGATGTGCGGGGGCCTCGAGCCATTCGGCACCTTGGTGCGTCGGATGTGCGGGGGCCTCGAGCCATTCGGCACCTTGGTGCGTCGGATGTGCGGGAGCCTCGAGCCACATCGGCACCTTGGTGCGTCGTATGTGCGGGAGCCTCGAGCCACATCGGCACCTTGGTGCATCGTATGTGTGGGAGCCTCGAGCCATTCGGCACCTTGGTGCGTCGGACGGGCGAGAGCCTCGAGCCATTCGGCAGCTCGATACGTCGGATGTGCGGGAGCCTTGAGTAACATTGGGTCCTCGGTGCGTAAGATGTGCGGGAGCCTCGAGCTATTCGGCACCTTGGTGCGTCGGATGTGCGGGAGCCTCGAGCCACTCGGCACCTTGGTGCGTCGGATGTGCGGGAGTATCGAGCCACATCGGCACCTTGGTGCGTAGGATGTGAGGGGGCCTCGAGCCATTCGGCACCTTGGTGCGTTAGAGGTGCGGGAGCCTCGAGCCATTGGGCACCTTGGTGCGTCGGACATGCGGGAGCCTCGAGCCACATCGGCACCTTGGTGCCTCGTATGTGCGGGAGCCTCGAGCCACATCGACACCTTGGTGCGTCGGACGTGCAGGAGCCTCGAGCCATTCGGCACCCTGGTGTGTCGGAGGTGCGAGAGCCTCGAGCCACTCGGCACCTCGGTGCGTCGGATGTGGAAGAGCCTCGAGCAGCATCGGCACCTTGGTGGGTCGAATGTGCGGGGTCCTCGAGCCATTCGGCACCTTGGTGCGTCGGATGTGCGGGAGCCTCGAGCAACATCGGCACCTTGGTGCCTCGTATGTGCGGGAGCCTCGAGCCATTCCGCACCTTGGTGCGTCGGATGTGCGGGAGCCTCGAGCCATTTCGCACCTTGGTACGTCGGACGTGCGAGAGCCTCGAGCCATTCGGCACCTTGGTGCGTCGGACGTGCGGAAGCCTCGAGCCATTTGGCACCATGGTGCGTCGGATGTGCGAGAGCCTCGAGCAGCATCAGCACCTTGGTGCGTCGGATGTGCGGGAGCCTCGAGCCAGTCGGCACCTCGGTGCGTCAGATGTGCGGGAGCCTCGAGCCATTCGGCACCTCGGTGCCTAGGATGTTCGGGAGCCTCGACCAGCATCGGCATGTTGGTGCGTCGGTTGTGGGGGAGCCTCGAGCATCGTCGGCACATTGGTGCTGTGATGTGCGGGTGCCTTGGGCAGCATCGGCACCTTGGTGCGTCGAATGTGCGGGCTAAGGAAAAGTGTCCCCGTTTCAGACACATGAATGTCACCTGGTAGCACATTGACCAAGTTTTTTTAGCTCTTTAGGGGGGAGGTGATATTGAGCGAGCACAGGGGTTATCCAGGGTGGTGGCCACGCCCACCTCATGCCCGGACGCCGGGGCCCCCCACCGCTGGTTAGGTTCCCGGCGGTGCTCCGGCGATCCGTTCCGGCGATGCTCCGGCGACCGTTCCGACGGTGCTCTGGCGAGACATCCCAGAATATAGAAAACGGTGCAACGAATCGTCCCGGTCCCTCTCACTTTGGAACAAGAGCCTCCGGCACCTATGGGCCTTGGTCGTGCCGGGTAATCGGGCACCATCATTCCCTTGGTGCTTGGATGCACGGTAGCCTCGGACACCATCGGCCGCTTGGTGCATCGGATATGCGGGAGCCTCGAGCCGCATCGGCCCCTTGGTACGTAGGATGTGCGAGAGCCTTGAGTAGCATCGGCACCTTGGTGCGTCGGATGTGCGGGGGCCTCGAGCAGCACCGGCACCTTGGTGCGTCGGAGGTGCGGGAGCCTCGAGCCATTCGGCACCTTGGTGCTCCGGATGTGCGGGATCCTCCAGCCGCATCGGCACCTTGGTGCGTCGGATGTGCAAGAGTCTCGAGCCATTCGGCACGTTGGTGCGTCGGACGTGCGAGAGCCTCAAGCAACATCGGCACCTTGGTGCCTCAAACGTGCGGGAGCCTCGAGCAGCACCGGCACCTTGGTGCGTCGGATGTGCGGGGGCCTCGAGCCATTCGGCACCTTGGTGCGTCGGATGTGCGAGAGCCTCGATCCATTCGGCACCTTGGTGCGTCGGATGTGCGAGAGCCTCGAGCAGCATCGGCACCTTGGTGCCTCGGGCGTGCTGGAGGCTCGAGTCGCATCGGCACCTTGGTGCGTTGGATGTGCGGGAGCCTCGAGCCATTCGGCACCTTGGTGCGTCGGATGTGCGAGAGCCTCGAGCAGCATCGGCACCCTGGTGCGTCGGATGTGCGAGAGCCTCGAACAGCATCGGCACCTTGGTGCCTCAGACGTGCGGAGCCTCGAGTCGCATCGGCACCTTGGTGCGTCGGATGTGCGGGAGCCTCTTGCCATTCGGCACCTTGGTGCATCGGATGTGCGAGAGCCTCGAGCAGCACC
>CM035622.1:12894248-12899248 GCA_020496765.1 Gossypium stocksii
AGATCAGAATTAGAATTTGTGATCCTTATATTTTAAATTATCTAATGTTGTAGTTAAAATGTTGACTTGGTAATTGTGATTCTATGATTCCTTACATTCGAAATTCATTTCATGTAATAGTTTATTAAATTATTTTTAATGTATATTATTTTTTTAATTTGTTATTTTTATTAATTGATAATTTTCTGAAAATTATTACTATTTTAATAATTGATTAAATGCTTAGTAAAGTTAGTTGGAAATTTGTAAGATATACTTGGCATTCCGTTTCCCCCCCTTTTCCCCTTTTTTCATTTGTTTATTTTCTTTCATTTATTTATTTGCTTTCTTTTTATGCGAAACCGTTGAATTTAGTAGATATAGATACAGATTCTTATATCGAAGGGTCTTTACCTATTTTCTTGTTTGTTTATCGTCTTTCGTCTCTATCGGAGACCCATATTAATTTTATCATTTCTGTATTTGCAAGTCAATATAGATGAGTATTCCATAACATATATATATCCCTCTTACTTTCAATTTTCTCAAGCAATTTGGTGGAATACTTGAAGGGTCGATTCTTTTTTTCGTCTTAGCTTCTGTCTTTATGAATGAAAACAAAAGAAAGGAGTCTCTCATTATGATCTGGATTTCATTTCTATGGGTTGCATCTTTTTTTCTTTAATTTCATTTTTATTCTTATCCTTTTATTAGACTATCCTATACAACCATAATAAGAATAAGAAAACTAAAAAAATAAAAATGAAAATTGAATTTTTTCATTATTAAAAATGAAAATGAAATGAATTATTTTTTTTATAGTATAATAGCTAGAACTAATTATGTATACTTAATAACTAGAACTAATTATTCCATTCATTTCTATTTCGAATTTGAAGATAATTCAAATTTTTGAGTCTAAAAAGAGTTTCATTCTAATTATCTAGACTTATAATGTATCATTTCATTTATATAATCATAAAATATATAAATGCATAAAAAGATGTTGACTCTAATTATCTCTATTTAGAACTCTAATCTACTCATGGTAAAACTTCATACGGGTTCGATGTGCTTTTATCTTCAACGAATGGCCCAGCATTCAATGCGGGTCGAAGCATATGGTTGCCTGGCTGGTTAAATGCTGTTAATGAAAATAGTAATTCACTATTCTTAACAATAGGTCCTGGAGACTTCTTGGTTCATCATGCTATTGCTCTAGGTTTACATACAACTACATTGATCTTAGTAAAGGGCGCTTTAGATGCGCGCGGTTCCAAGTTAATGCCGGATAAAAAGGATTTCGGTTATAGTTTTCCTTGCGATGGTCCGGGGCGAGGGGGTACTTGTGATATTTCGGCGTGGGACGCATTTTATTTGGCGGTTTTCTGGATGTTAAATACCATTGGATGGGTTACTTTTTATTGGCATTGGAAACACATCACATTATGGCAGGGTAACGTCTCACAGTTTAATGAATCTTCCACTTATTTGATGGGATGGTTAAGAGATTATCTATGGTTAAACTCTTCACAACTTATCAATGGGTATAACCCATTTGGTATGAATAGTTTATCAGTCTGGGCGTGGATGTTCTTATTTGGACATCTTGTTTGGGCTACCGGATTTATGTTCTTAATTTCTTGGCGCGGATATTGGCAAGAATTGATTGAAACTTTAGCATGGGCTCATGAACGCACACCTTTAGCTAATTTGATTCGATGGAGAGATAAACCAGTGGCTCTTTCTATTGTGCAGGCAAGATTGGTTGGATTAGCCCACTTTTCTGTAGGTTATATATTTACTTATGCGGCTTTCTTGATTGCCTCTACATCGGGCAAATTTGGTTAATTCCTTATGTTATGCGCTGTATTTGCGATAATATCATCTCTTTCGATGGAGAAGGGGGGTATGCCCCCTTCTATTTCTACATCTAGGATCCGACTTGTATCATTGATAATAATAGGAACTGAACCATTATGGCAAAGAAAAGTTTGATTCATAGGGAGAAGAAGAGGCAAAAATTGGAACAAAAATATCATTTGATTCGTCGATCCTCAAAAAAAGAAATAAGCAAAGTTCCGTCGTTGAGTGAGAAATGGAAAATTCATGGAAAGTTACAATCCTCACCACGAAATAGCGCACCCACACGTCTTCATCGACGGTGCTTTTCGACCGGAAGACCGAGAGCTAACTATCGAGACTTTGGACTATCCGGACACATACTTCGTGAAATGGTTCACGCATGTTTGTTGCCGGGGGCAACAAGATCAAGTTGGTAAGGATTAAAATATCCCTTCCTTTTTCTATTTATTTCTATGATCGATGATCATAGAGGGGCCCCTTTACCATTCTGTATAAATAGGCTATTCTATTTGTACATATATGGAAGAGGGGCGCATTCAATCTTTGTTTGTCCATTAGTTTGGTTTCTTTTCATCGCGGGATAGAGCAGTTTGGTAGCTCGCAAGGCTCATAACCTTGAGGTCATGGGTTCAAATCCCGTTCCCGCAACATTACATTTTTTTGACAAAAAAAATTAGACTTGACCCTATTAACTAGTCATTTTTTCTTTTAGGGGGGTGTATTATATTCCAATTCCAGTCAACTATTTACAGTCAACTATAACGAATCTTTTATCCTCTTATCTTAAATACATTGCCCTGGGCGGATAGCGGGAATCGAACCCGCGTCTTCTCCTTGGCAAAGAGAAATTTTACCATTCGACTATATCCGCATTTTCGTTCTTGATTCTTATTTGACACTTAGTGGCCGGCCAACCTACTTCATGATGCTATTTGATTGGTTATTTTTATTTATTCATTTTACTTTTGTGAATATATGTATATTATATGAATAAAATGAATTTAATAATATTAAGTGATAATGGAAGGAAAAACCAAGGTTGGAAACATTTTTCTTCTTCCTTTTGCCGTGAGTTAAGAAAGCATAGAAGCTTTTGAAGCTTAAGGAAAATTCAGTCACTTTAATCCCTCAATAAGGTATGAAAATTCATATTAGTTTCATATATTTTTGAGAAATTTGAATGGCTAGAGTATATCTTAATTAGCCCATGTTTTGATTTTGCAATTGTTGGGCTCTTGAGCATTCGGTCATGTTGAAGATTTATAGAAATGGTTGTGGCTTCAATTGTATTTATGGAATGATGGATAGGGAAATTAAGCTTGTAAAATTTGCATAGGAATGGATGTCTTGTTAAATGGAAATCGGCCATTATGCTTTGGTATTTGAAATTTGCCGTATATTGATATATTAGATTGCTAATATGGCATTTTGGGAATGAATAAATGCTTTGGAAAATTTTGTTAGATGATTTCATGTTAGTAAGTTTATGAGTTAAGGTCATGAATTTTGTTTTGTGGTTTAAAATGGTTAAGGACCATTCGGATATAGCCATTTTCATGAAGAAGACAAAATTGATGTATATGTGTTGGTGATAGCCGAATGTACCAAGGATAAGTTAATAATTGATTAATTTAGTCTAATTACTATATTGAATTTGATTAAATTTATATTTGGAGTGAGAGTAAGGCCTAAAATTTCTGAAATTTTGTTTGCTATAGAAGTTGCCGTGTTTGGGAAATTAAAAAAGAAACACCTCTCTTGTCCATGATACCTATGCCATAGTTATATTGAACAACGGTCGTATTCCTTTTGTTTGGCCTCTATAATTGTGAATTTTGCTTAAGCATATTTTTTTTAATTTGGATAAGACATTTGACTAGGCTTAAATGGTTTGGAAAATTGATATTGGGTATTTCCCATGGTATGTGAATTATAATAGAAATGCTTAAGTTAAGTTATGTGTATGCTTAGAAAAGAATAAAAGTGCCGCTCGTTCAAATTGAGTGTGAATATTGATACTTTGGTTTAGATGATTTGGAAAAGTAATTAAAATGGTTTATTTGTTTTAATGTAAGCTCAAGAACAAAAAGAACCACACTCGAATAGAGGAAAATCAAAGGTGGTGGATTAGCCAAGCTATTATTGTTGGACGATAATCAAAGTAAGTTTTAAGTATTTAAACCTAGCATGTGAGTTGATTTGAAATATTGCACGCATTTAGTATCCCATGTGGATGATTCGTTAAAGTATGTTGTCTATGGCCGGTGAATAAGGCAAATAAATGTGAACTTGTGATAAATTATGTGAAAAATATACGTGATGGATTTTAAAT
The DNA here is from genome assembly GCA_020496765.1 of Gossypium stocksii. Lineage (NCBI taxonomy): Eukaryota > Viridiplantae > Streptophyta > Magnoliopsida > Malvales > Malvaceae > Gossypium > Gossypium stocksii. Next base: position 12,898,426 of record CM035622.1, read on the forward strand.
ACATACGTTTCTGTGTTATAATCCGGGTTAAGTCCTGAAGGGCATTCGTGCCAGAGTTGCATCCGAGTTAAGTCCCGAAGGGCATTCGTGCTAGAGTTGCATCCAGGTTAAATCCCGAAGGGCATTCGTGCCAGTGATTCATCCGGGCCGAGTTCCGAAGAGCCTGAAGGCTAGTGTTATATTCCGGGCTAAGCCCGAAGGCATTCATGCTGGAAATAAGAAATTTGGGCCTTATCAATCGTAATAAATAAGCTCATTGCCTAAATTAACCAGGTACGTACTATATACGAATGGCGAATTTGTTTCTATTTAAATTATGCTATGTAAATTAAGTAATACCGAATCCGGTGTAAAGGCATGATGCTTAATAATCGTACATGAAATCTGGATCTTTAGAAGCATGTTAAATTGGTTGGAGCATACGAATGTATTATGGTTGAACATGAGAAAATAAGTGCATGTGATTATACTTAACTATAAGGATTTAGCTTTGTAACCGAATTGGATATGTTTGACTAGTGTTGGAGTTGTTTGAGATGATGAAATTATCTATATGATTCAAAATGTAGTTATGGAAAATTTGTTTTATATGTACGTAGAATAGGGATAAATTTAGCCTTGGATACATTCGGTTAAAGATAGACCTTGATAAGTATTAGAAGTATCATGCTTTAGTCTTTGAATGTGTTTCTTTTTTTATAGCTTAAAACTTACTAAGCATACGAATGCTTACTCTATTGCTTTTAACCTTTTGTTTTATAGATCTCGTTTGTTACCTACGGTCTCGGAAATTCTCAAAGTCGAAGTCGTCCACACTATCCAA
>CM035622.1:12904248-12966748 GCA_020496765.1 Gossypium stocksii
TTATTACCAATAAAAACCCTATGTTTCAATATGAATACTACCATTTCATAGGAGTTTTATGAAAAAAAAAGTCAAAAGCCCCTTATCGGATTTGAACCGATGACTTACGCCTTACCATGGCGTTACTCTACCACTGAGTTAAAAGGGCGGTTCGATTCAATTACTGAATGAATCAGTAGACGGATAAGATCTATTTATATATATAAGTATATGCAGTAGACTCATAGTGGCTAGTAGCTCTCAGGAATGAGAATTCTAATTTACTTAACGTGTAGAGGGTAAAATGGTTTTATTGGTATTGGGTTTGATAAATATCAATGCAATGAATTGTTTCAAGGCCAATCAGAATTGGCTTATCAGAACGAAATTCATTTATTTGATTAATACATGTACCTTAGCAATTCGACATAGATCCAATCTATTTTATCGAAACATGTGATGAAGGGATTTGCTTTGTCCACCGAACCCAATCTTTAGAAAAAAAACACACACACATAATTTTCGATAACTTCTTGCTGCCTCTTCCAAAAATTCCCGATTTACTTTTTGTTAATTTACCGGCTTAGTGTGAGATAGAAACATGCCTGTCTCGTCGTAATAATGAGTGAATCAATGAATGAAAGTGGAAAAAATGAAGGTTAACTCCCTTTTTTATGTTAAACCAATCACTGATCTTATACTTTGTATTATTAATATAATCTAGTTTCTTTTTATAATATCTATTTATTTCTAATAAATATTTATATAATAGATTGAATTTATCTAATTTATTTCTATATCGAATAGTGTGGCGATTAAAATGAATGATTTACTGAGTCTAAATCGTGAATCAAAAATGGAAAATCATAAAAGATGGAAAAAGCTTTCGGCTCTAGTCATTCCATTATATTGACAATTTCAAAAAACTGCTCATACTATGAGCATAGTATGGTCGCGGTCAGGCAAGTATGCCCCCATCGTCTAGCGGTTCAGGACACCTCTCTTTCAAGGAGGCAGCGGGGATTCGACTTCCCCTGGGGGTAGGGTACTACGAAAGGAAGTTGATCATGGATTATCAATAAACCTAGAATTGATTCTTCCTGGGTCGATGCCCGAGCGGTTAATGGGGACGGACTGTAAATTCGTTGGCAATATGTCTACGCTGGTTCAAATCCAGCTCGGCCCAATAATTCGCTGATCCGCCATAACCTAAAATGCCCATTTTTTTGTATTTTGTTTTCCCGAAAAGCCAAACAAAAAAATTAGGAAAGAATAAAAAAAGTCCAATTTTGTGATATATCCATCCCTACCGCTATTTGTTTTTTATTTTGTTCTATTTATTTAGTTGTTCCCATAAATTATGACCTTGATAACGCTCTAGATTCATATCAGGATCATTAAATAGAAAGTTTAATGAAAAGAAAAAGAGTAAACAAAAAAGAAGACTCTTTTTTGTTTTCAAATTGATTATTGATCGATTTATTTGGCAATAACGAAAGGATTCCTAGTAACTAGTAATCCGCGCCGCTCTCACTCAAAGTGCATACCCGTATGGATATCAATATATCACTCGCGCCTTTGTTTGTTACAACCCGGCTTCGAATCTAAAATCTAAATAGAAAATGGCTTGAATGAAATCATAAGACTATCTATGTTGTACACTTTTCTTTATTTTCCTGGGATTGTAGTTCAATTGGTCAGAGCACCGCCCTGTCAAGGCGGAAGCTGCGGGTTCGAGCCCGGTCAGTCCTGACGGATAAAATGCATCAATTGATCCCTCCGTTTTCTACCAAAGGGAATACAAATGACAGAATTTCATTCCCAACGATATCTTTATCTTTTTTTTCCTTTCTCTTTTTTGTTGGGGTTTATTTGGAAACTATTTGTAAACGGTGAAAGTGGAAAAGCAGTCAGATGATACATCATCAGATGATTGTACAAGGAAGGCGGTAGATTATCGAAAAGAAAGGGTGGAAAAGAATATATATAAATAAAGGAAAGGAATTCTTTTGATTGGACCAGGCATCACTTTTTGTATTCGGTGTGGATAAAAGATCTTCCTATGTTATACTATTCAATTCTCGACGGTGAATCGATTTGATAGCCTAGATATTGTTATTCATGATATTGATCCGATTCGATGTCATTGAAATGTAAGTCATTGCATTGAATTTACAAGCGACAAATTTATCATCTCTATGGGATTAAATCCCGAGTTATTGCGAAGTAAAAAAAAACAATGAAATTATGGAAGTAAATATTCTCGCATTTATTGCTACAGCGCTGTTCATTCTAGTTCCTACCGCTTTTTTACTTATAATATACGTAAAAACTGTCAGTCAAAGTGATTAATTTGAATGAAACTTGACTTTTTATCAAGGAGTTAAGAAAAAAAGGATTCAAATCTCACGTCTTAAATAAAATGAATGGACTAGAATCAGCAGTATCCCATAAAACTCGATAGTATGGTAGAAAAAAAATATGAATCTTTCTACCATACTATCTATATCTATTATTGTAATGTAGAAAGATACAAGCTTAATATAGATGAATCCACAATCTTCATACATGTCGATATCAATTAAATATATGTACTGTACATAGTATCTCAATTTTATTTCTTCGCTTGATCTATTTTATTTGTGTTGATTTCAATTAATCTGAAATAATTGAAAGGCAAGTCTTACGATTTTATAATTCTTTCATTTCATGGATTTGATTTTTTTGGTGGATACCGAGATTCCTATTAAAATAATCAGAAATGAAGGAAAAATGGAATAGGCATATATTAATTAAATTAATAAAAAAAAAAAGAAAACCAAGTAATCTTTTTTTTTGAACATTCAAAAGAAGTAATTCGTTGAGCAACTGACAGATGATCCAAAGAGTTCTATGGTAACTTTTCTTCGTATTTCGTTTCGAAAAAAGGGTATACCCTGCCGATTTTGAATTTAACTTCTTTGATCCATGATATGAAATGAGTCAATAAAGCATTTCATAAATGAAATTCAAATAAAACAGGGGGTAAGTGTCTAATATGTGACTACACTAAGGCAAGATCTTATTAAATTAAATAAAAAAAAGACTTTTTTTTCTCTTTGAACAGTAAAGAGGGAGGGAAATAAAAACAAGCAAATACAGAAAACAAAGGGGGTTCCTTGTCCCTCATTGTCCGTTTCTAACTCTGGTAAGAGCTGGTTCATCAAAATAGAAAATTTAGGAAGAATTCTTTTTTTTTAATTGCCTATCATCCGGATCCCTTTTACTTTCGAAATACGAACATGGGGATTATTGAAATGTTTATTTGATTTTGATTGAAAAGGTGTTATTCATAGAATACATTACTCCACTAGAATCCAAGAATTTCGAAATGAAGACTAATAAAATAGTTAAAATAAAAAAAGGCTTTGCAAAACGATCTAGAAAACAATTGATACGGTTTGATTCCTCAACCCCAATTAGGAGTACCCCTAGAGCCCACTTCTTCCCCATACTACGAGTGAAAGGGAAAATGTAAAGACTACCATTAAAGCAGCCCAAGCAAGACTTACTATATCCATGTGTATTATGTCCCCTATCTCTATGAATATGAAACAAATGTGAAGGAATTAAAATTTTCCATTATTGTTCACTAATAATAGTGGAATTACTAGCGCAGAGTAAAAAAGAAAAGGGAATTGTGACACGCCACCGTTGATGAATCACTTCGATAAATCTGCTTATAACAAGCTCTTATATGATTTCGAGTAAAATCGAGAACCATTAAGCACAAGCAAAATGTGCAGTAACCCTTTTGGAAGTATCAAAAGAATGTTACTCACATGTATCAATAATATGACTTATTCTTTCTTTTGGTGTCCCTCATTAAGTAAAAGCCAATTATCTATCCAATCTAATATTAATTGGATGCCTGAACACTCAGAGACTTTCATCCGTCTGTATACAAAGTATCTTCCAACCCTTCTACAACCATTCATTAGTTAATTAGACACTCCCGTTATCCAATCTAATTCAAGACTCCTCTAGTAGCCACTCCATTAGTAAGGGGGCTCCCACATCAAGATTTACTGATTCCCTTCCACTACTTTAGTTTTTCCTTGAATCCTAGATGTTAGGAGACGTTAGGATTTTGAGTTTTTTGTTGATTAGGTGACACCCGGATTTGAACTGGGGAATAAGGGATTTGCAGTCCCCCGCCTTACCGCTTGACCATGTCGCCAAAAGGCTACAAACAAAAAAAGGAGAGTATCTCCCTTTTCTTTTTCATTTTTAGATCGAATCCATACCTTCAATTGGTTATAGTATCTCAAGACACACAATATCTAAAAACTTTCAATTTCTTTTCTATTGAAAAAGAAAATGTGGATTCTCAGTTACAAAAGTCAAAATTCAGGACAAATAAATTGGAACCATTAACTATTGACTGCAAATTTATGGACGATTCTTCTTCACTTGTCTTTTTCTAATGGTATAAGAAAATAAAACTGGATACATAACTAATCAGTATTGATTTTTTTCAATAAAAAAATTTCTGAATTTCAAGTATATTATAATAATATAACAACAATTATGAGTCTATGTAAACCCCAGAGCAAAAGTTGTTACATAGTTATAGTTATCTAATGAGGTATTTTATCTATCTAGATATGATGTCCATAGGGAACTAGCAAGAAATTATCGTGTTTCAATTTTTCATTGAATAGATTAAAATAAAAGAAAAAATCAAATTTTTGATAGAGCACACCATGTCTTGTCTCCATTAGAGTGTTATAATGGAATAAAAGAAAGACATATATAAATAGAAATGCTATATCTGCACATGTTTAATAAATATAAGCCCCCTTTTCATACGCACTTCAATCATATTCTAAATATTCTACTAAAAAATAAAACAACAAAAAAGTGGGTAAAAACATCTATCTTCTCCGCGAATCATTTTTTGAACAATGGAGTCCATGAAAAAATTAAGCACTAGAAAATTCAACTCTCTCCCTATATATATATATATTTTATGTTTATTTTGTCTTTATCTCAACGAATAGATCAAATCAGGAATTCCTTTCATTTTTCTGGTATTCAATCGGATTGGAATATGTAATATCATAATAATGGTAGAAATTGAATTATTTTTTTTATATTCTATACAAAAACAAAACTCCATGCGGCTAAATGGCATTTATCAATTCTTTTCTGTATCTGTTTGTTATAAATATAAATTCAAATTTGAGTATAATTTTTCTTCTTCCGTTCCTACGCATTTCATATTTCATACATTCCACATATATTATATGGTATATGGAGTTAGATAAAATTTCATGTGATTCAGTAAACAGAATAGAAATTCAATTCCATCATTATTAGATCGATTCGTAGGATTCGATGAAGAATGAGAAAAGAATGGGATTTTTTTGAGAAATGGGAAATTCAAAATGCTCGGGGATGAAAATGGGGAAATGTCTACAATACCTGGGTTGAATCAGATACAATTTGAAGGATTTTGTGGGTTCATGGATCGGGGCTTAACAGAAGAACTTTATAAGTTTCCAAAAATTGAAGATACAGAGCAAGAAATTGAATTTCAATTATTTGTGGAAACATATCAATTGGTGGAACCGTTGATAAAAGAAAGGGATGCTGTATATGAATCACTCACATATTCTTCTGAATTATATGTATCCGCAGGATTAATTTGGAAAACCAGTAAGGATATGCAAGAACAAACAATTTTTATTGGAAACATTCCTTTAATGAACTCCCTCGGAACTTCTATAGTAAATGGAATATACAGAATTGTGATCAATCAAATATTGCAAAGCCCCGGTATCTATTATCGATCAGAATTGGATCATAACGGAATTTCGGTCTATACTGGTACCATAATATCAGATTGGGGAGGGAGGTTAGAATTAGAGATTGATAGAAAAGCAAGGATATGGGCTCGTGTAAGTAGGAAACAGAAAATATCTATTCTAGTTCTATCATCAGCTATGGGTTCGAATCTAAGAGAAATTCTAGAGAATGTTTGCTACCCTGAGATTTTCTTGTCTTTCCTGACCGATAAGGAAAAAAAAAAAATTGGGTCAAAAGAAAATGCCATTTTGGAGTTTTATCAACAATTTTCTTGTGTAGGCGGGGATCCGGTATTTTCTGAATCCTTGTGTAAGGAATTACAAAAGAAATTCTTTCAGCAAAGATGTGAATTAGGAAGGATTGGTCGACGAAATATGAACCAGAGATTGAATCTTAATATACCTCAGAACAATACATTTTTGTTACCGCGAGATATATTGGCAGCTGCGGATCGTTTGATTGGAATGAAATTTGGAATGGGTACACTTGACGATATGAATCATTTGAAAAATAAGCGTATTCGTTCTGTAGCGGATCTCTTACAAGATCAATTCGGATTGGCTCTGGTTCGTTTAGAAAATGTAGTTAGAGGAACTATATGCGGAGCAATTAGGCATAAATTGATACTGACTCCTCAGAATTTGGTAACTTTGACTCCATTAACAACCACTTATGAATCCTTTTTCGGATTACACCCATTGTCTCAAGTTTTGGATCGAACAAATCCATTGACACAAATAGTGCATGGGAGAAAATTGAGTTATTTGGGCCCTGGAGTATTGATCGGGCGAACTGCTAATTTTCGAATACGAGATGTCCATCCTAGTCACTATGGACACATTTGCCCAATTGACATGTCTGAAGGGATCAATGTTGGACTTATCGGATCCTTAGTAATTCATGGTAGGATTGGTCATTGGGGGTCTCTAGAAAGTCCATTTTATAAAATCTTTGAGAGATCAAAAAAAGAACAGATGCTTTATTTATCCCGAAGTCGAGATGAATATTATATGGTAGCGGCAGGACATTCTTTGGCCTTGAATTAGGGTATTCAAGAAGAACAGGTTGTTCCGGCTCGATACCGTCAAGAATTCCTGACTATTGCATGGGAACAAGTTCATCTTCGAAGTATTTTTTCTTTTCAATATTTTTCTATTGGAGCTTCCCTCATTCCTTTTATCGAGCATAATGACGCGAATTGGGCTTTAATGAGTTCTAATATGCAACGCCAAGCAGTTCTGCTTTCTCGTTCTAAGAAATGCATTGTTGGAACTGGGTTGGAATGCCAAGTGGCTCTAAATTTAGGAGTTCCTGCTATAGCCGATCACGAGGGAAAGATCATTTCTACAGATACTGACAAGATTATTTTATCGGGCAATAGAGATGCTCTAGGGATTCCATTAGTTATGTATCAACGTTCCAACAAAAATACTTGTATGCATCAAACTGCCCGGGTTCGGCGGGGTAAATGCATTAAAAAGGGGCAAATTTTAGCGGACGGTGCCGCTACGGTTGGTGGCGAACTCGCTTTGGGCAAAAACGTACTAGTAGCTTATATGCCATGGGAAGGTTACAATTTTGAGGATGCGGTACTCATTAGCGAGCGTCTAGTATATGAAGATATTTATACTTCTTTTCACATACGAAAATATGAAATTCAGACTCATGTGACAAGCCAAGGTCCTGAAAGAATCACTAACGAAATACCGCACCTAGAAGCCCATTTACTCCGCAATTTAGACAAAAATGGAATTGTGATGCTGGGATCTTGGGTGGAGACAGGCGATATTTTAGTAGGTAAATTAACGCCTCAGGTGGCGAAAGAATCATCGTATGCTCCAGAAGATAGATTATTACGGGCCATACTTGGGATTCAGGTATCCACTTCAAAGGAAACTTGTCTAAAATTACCTATAGGTGGGAGGGGTCGAGTCATCGATGTGAGATGGGTCCAGAAAAAAGGGGGTTCTAGTTATAATCCGGAAACGATTCGTGTATATATTTCACAGAAACGCGAAATCAAAGTAGGCGATAAAGTAGCCGGAAGGCATGGAAATAAAGGGATCATTTCAAAAATTTTACCTAGACAGGATATGCCTTATTTGCAAGACGGAAGACCTGTTGATATGGTCTTCAACCCATTAGGAGTACCTTCACGAATGAATGTAGGACAGCTATTTGAATGCTCGCTTGGGTTAGCAGGGAGTCTACTAGATAGACATTATCGAATAGCACCATTTGATGAGAGATATGAACAAGAGGCTTCGAGAAAACTAGTGTTTTCCGAATTATATCAAGCCAGTAAGCAAACAGCGAATCCATGGGTATTTGAACCCGAATATCCAGGAAAAAGCAGAATATTTGATGGAAGAACGGGAGGCCCCTTTGAGCAACCTGTTATAATAGGAAAACCTTATATCTTGAAATTAATTCATCAAGTTGATGATAAAATACATGGGCGTTCCAGTGGACATTATGCACTTGTTACACAACAACCACTTAGAGGAAGGTCCAAGCAAGGAGGACAACGGGTAGGAGAAATGGAGGTTTGGGCTCTAGAGGGATTTGGTGTTGCTCATATTTTACAAGAAATGCTTACTTATAAATCTGATCATATTAGAGCTCGCCAAGAAGTACTTGGGACTACGATCATTGGAGGAACAATACCTAAACCCGAAGATGCTCCAGAATCTTTTCGATTGCTCGTCCGAGAATTACGATCTTTGGCTCTGGAACTGAATCATTTCCTTGTATCTGAGAAGAACTTCCAGATTAATAGGAAGGAAGCTTAATCGGAATGAATCAGAATTTTTCTTCTATGATCGACCGATATAAACATCAACAACTCCGAATTGGATCAGTTTCTCCCCAACAAATAAGTGCTTGGGCCAAGAAAATCCTACCTAATGGAGAAACCGTTGGAGAGGTGACAAAACCCTATACTTTTCATTACAAAACCAATAAACCGGAAAAGGATGGATTATTTTGTGAAAGAATTTTTGGACCTATAAAAAGTGGAATTTGCGCTTGTGGAAATTATCGAGTAATTGGAAATCAAAAGGAGGGCCCTAAATTTTGTGAACAATGCGGAGTTGAATTTGTTGATTCTCGGATACGAAGATATCAAATGGGATACATAAGGCTGGCATGTCCAGTAACTCATGTATGGTATTTGAAACGTCTTCCTAGTTATATCGCCAATCTTTTAGACAAACCTCTTAAAGAATTAGAGGGTCTAGTATACTGCGATGTGTGATTTGATCGAAATTATTATTTTACAGATTAGGAATGAGAAACTGTCATCCCATTCAATCGAATTGGGATGCCCTGGATCTGACATGTCTCTTGGGAAGAGTAACATGAAGCTCAGAATTATGGGCGTATTCAATACTCCCAAATAAAAAGGGAATTGGTCTATGGTCGAGTCAGTAAAAATAAATAACTAGGAATTTTGAGTTGTACCTCGTGAAAAAAAGACTTCTTTTTTTTGTGGAATTAACCGTTCTCATTTCTTTTAGTTCTTTTAGAAAGAAATGAAATTATGTTCAAGGAAACAAATATGTCATGGTTGCAGGAGTCTATACATCGCATATAGGCTTAGGCTTTAAGTTAAGGGCATCGTGGTATAATCGTCGAGGTACCGCAGGACCTAAGAGATCGAATGGAAGGGTACATAGACAAGTAAATCCCTTATGACACTCCTTTAATTTAAGAGGATTCAGCATTCGAGGGGAAGTAGACTACTCAAGAATTTCACATTTATGTCCTAATTTTTCCTAATTTTGAATTGACTAAAGAATTAAGAAAATCTAAATCAATAAAAGAAGAATCAATCAATGAAATGTTTCTTGGAACTTGAGTAAAGAGTAGACCTTTTTTGGGGGTTCTAGAATTTGAAAGCGAGAACTCCTTTACTTTATCTTTATTTGGTGTAACTACTTGAGCCGGATGAGAGGAAACTCTCATGTCCGATTTTGAGGGGGGGATCCCGCAGGGCCCTATCCTAATTTTTCTTTTGCTAGGCCCATCGCTAAAAAACCTACTTTCTTACGATTACGAGGTTCATTCGAATATGAAATTCAATCCTGGAAATACAGTATCCCACTTTTTTTTACTACCCAAGGTTTCGATACATTTCGAAGTCGCGAAATTTCTACCGGAGCAGGTGCTATTCGAGAACAATTAGCTGATCTAGATTTGCGAATTCTTATCGATTATTCGGTGGTAGAATGGAAAGAATTAGGAGAAGAAGGCCTCACGGGTAATGAATGGGAAGATCGAAAAATTGGAAGAAGAAAGGATTTTTTGGTTAGACGCATGGAATTGGCTAAGCATTTTATTCGAACAAATATAGAACCAGAACGGATGGTTTTATGTCTATTACCGGTTCTTCCTCCCGAGTTGAGACCGATCATTCAGATAGATGGGGGTAAACTAATGAGTTCGGATATTAATGAACTCTATAGAAGAGTTATCTATTGAAATAATACTCTTACAAATCTATTGACAACAAGTAGATCTACGCCAGGGGAATTAGTAATGTGTCAGGAAAAATTGGTACAAGAAGCCGTGGATACACTTCTTGATAATGGAATCCGCGGACAACCAATGAGGGACGGTCATAATAAGGTTTACAAGTCGTTTTCAGATGTAATTGAAGGCAAAGAGGGAAGATTTCGCGAGACTTTGCTTGGCAAACGAGTCGATTATTCGGGACGTTCTGTCATTGTTGTTGGCCCCTCACTTTCATTACATCGCTGTGGATTGCCTCGCGAAATAGCAATAGAGCTTTTCCAGACATTTGTAATTCGCGGTCTAATTAGACAACATCTTGCTCCGAACATAGGAGTTGCTAAGAGTAAAATTCGGGAAAAAGGGCCGATTGTATGGGAAATACTGCAAGAAGTTATGCGGGGACATCCTGTATTGCTGAATAGAGCGCCTACTCTGCATAGATTAGGTATACAGGCATTCCAACCTATTTTAGTGGAAGGACGCGCTATTTGTTTACATCCATTAGTTTGTAAGGGATTCAATGCAGACTTTGATGGGGATCAAATGGCAGTTCATGTACCTTTATCTTTAGAGGCGCAAGCGGAGGCTCGTTTACTTATGTTTTCTCATATGAATCTCTTGTCTCCAGCTATTGGGGATCCCATTTCTGTACCGACTCAAGATATGCTTATTGGGCTCTATGTATTAACGAGTGGGAATCGTCGAGGTATTTGTGCGAATAGGTATAATCCATGGAATCGAAAAAGCTATCAAAATGAAAGAATTGACGATAATAACTATAAGTCTACAAGGGAGCCTTTTTTTTGTAATTCCTATGATGCGATTGGAGCTTATAGGCAGAAAAGAATCAATTTAGATAGTCCTTTGTTGCTCCGGTGGCGACTAAAGCAATGCGCTATTGCTTCAAGAGAAGCTCCCATCGAAGTTCGCTATGAATCTTTGGGTACCTATCATGAGATTTCTGGACATTATCTAATAGTAAGAAGTTTAAAAAAAAATTCTTTGTATATACATTCGAACCACTGTTGGTCATATTTCTCTTTATCGAGAAATCAAAGAAGCTATACAAGGGTTTTTTTGGGCCTACTCATATGATACCCAATCATATGGTATCTAAGCTAAAAGATTCTATGACACCAATATGAATTCGGGTCTCTCTGGTTCAACTAGGACCGCAGTTCCTGACCCAACTTTCTACTAAAATCAAGATCGAGAAAAGGAAGTTTTCCAATCATTGACTCAAACCCATTGGCGAAGTCCACTCAGCGGAATAAGGGGGTATTTATGGCAGAACGGGCCAATCTGGTATTTCACAATAAAGTGATAGATGGAACTGCCATTAAACGGCTTATTAGCAGATTAATAGATCACTTCGGAATGGCATATACATCACACATCCTGGATCAAGTAAAAGCTCTGGGTTTCCAGCAAGCCACTGCTACATCCATTTCATTAGGAATTGATGATCTTTTAACGATACCTTCTAAGGGATGGCTAGTCCAAGATGCTGAACAACAAAGTTTGATTTTGGAAAAACACCATCATTTTGGGAATGTACACGCGGTAGAAAAATTACGCCAATCAATTGAGATATGGTATGCTACAAGTGAATATTTGCGACAAGAAATGAATCCTAATTTTAGGATGACTAACCCGTTTAACCTAGTCCATATAATGTCTTTTTCAGGAGCTAGAGGAAATGGATCTCAAGTGCACCAATTAGTAGGATGAGAGGATTAATGTCAGATCCTCAAGGACAAATGATCGATTTACCCATTCAAAGCAATTTACGCGAAGGGCTGTCTTTAAAAGAATATATCATTTCTTGCTACAGAGCCCAAAAAGGGGTTGTGGATACCGCCTTACGAACATCAGATGCTAGATATCTTACGCGCAGACTTGCTGAAGTAGTTCAACACATTGTTGTACGTAGAATAGATTGTGGCACCACCCAAGGGATTTCTGTGAGTCCTCAAAAGAGGACGCTTCTGGAAAGAATTTTTATCCAAACATTAATTGGTCGTGTATTAGCGGATGATATATATATGGGTTAGCAGTGCATAGCCATTCGAAATCAAGATATTGGACTTGGGCTTGTCGATCAATTCAGATCCTTTCGAACACAACCAATATCTATTCGAACTCCCTTTACTTGTAGGAGTACATCTTGGATTTGTCGATTATGTTATGGTCGGAGCCCCACTCATGGTGACCTGGTTGAATTGGGAGAAGCTGTAGGTATTATTGCGGGGCAATCCATTGGAGAACCGGGAACGCAACTAACATTAAGAACTTTTCATACCGGCGGAGTATTTACAGGGGGTACTGCAGAACATGTACGAGCCCCTTTTAATGGAAAAATCAAATTCAATGAGGATTTGGTTCATCCTACACGCACACGTCACGGGCATCCTGCTTTTTTATGTTATCTGGACTTGGATGTAATTATTGAGAGTGAAGATATTATACATAAGGTGACTATTCCACCAAAAAGTTTTCTTTTAGTTCAAAACGATCAATATGTAGAATCAGAACAAGTGATTGCTGAGATTCGCGCGGGAACATACACTTTAAATTTGAAAGAGAGGGTTCGAAAACATATTTATTCTGACTCAGAGGGGGAAATGCACTGGAGTACCGATGTGTACCATTCGCCCGAATTTACATATAGTAATGTCCATCTCTTACCAAAAACAAGCCATTTGTGGATATTATCAGGGGGTTCGTACAAATTCAGTGTAGTTCCTTTTTCGCTCCACAAGGATCAAGATCAAATAAACATTCATTATCTTTCTGCCGAACGAAGATATATTTCTAGATTCTCAGTGAATAATGATCAAGTGAGACACAACTTATTTAGTTCGGATTTTTCGGATAAAAAAGAAGATAGGATTTACGATTATTCAGAATTGAATCGAATAATAGGTACTGGGCATTGTGATTTCATATATTCTGCTATTCTCCACGAGAATGCTGATTTATTGGCAAAGAGACGAAGAAATAGATTTATTATTCCATTTCAATTGATTCAAGACCAAGAGAAAGAACTAATGCTGCATTCCCATTCCGGTATCTCGATGGAAATACCCATAAATGGTATTTTCCGTAGAAAAAGTATTCTTGCTTTTTTTGACGATCCTCGATACAGAAGAAAGAGTTCAGGAATTACTAAATATGGGACTCTAGGGGCGCATTCAATCGTCAAAAGGGAGGATGTGATTGAGTATCGAGGAGTCAAAAAGGTTAAGCCAAAATACCAAATGAAAGTAGATCGATTTTTTTTCATTCCCGAGGAAGTGCATATTTTATCCGAATCTTCTTCCATAATGGTACGGAACAATAGTATCATTGGAGTAGATACCCAAATCACTTTAAATACAAGAAGCCAAGTGGGCGGATTGGTCCGAGTGGAAAGAAAAAAAAAAAGGATCGAACTGAAAATTTTTTCAGGTAATATCTATTTTCCCGAAGAAAGAGATAAGATTTCTCAACACAGTGGCATCTTGATACCACTAGGAATGGGCAAAACAAACTCTAAGGAATCAAAAAAATTGAAAAATTAAATCTATGTCCAACGGATCACACCTACCAAGAAAAAGTATTTTGTTTTGGTTCGACCTGCAACCCCATATGAAATACTGGATGGTCTAAATTTTGCAACACTCTTCCCCCAAGATCCATTTCAGGAAAAAGATAATATGCAACTTCGAGCTGTCAATTATATCCTTTATGGAAATGGCAAACCGACTCAGAGAATTTCTGACACAAGTATTCAACTAGTTCAGACTTGTTTAGTGTTGAGTTGGGACCAAGACAACAAAAGTTGTTTCACCGAAAAGGTCAGTGCTTCCTTTGTTGAAGTAAGGACAAATGGTCTGATTCGAGATTTCCTAAGAATCGACTTAGTGAAATCTCATATTTTTTATATCAAAAAAAGAAATGATCCGTCAGGTTCAAAATTGATTTCTGATAATAGGTCAGATCGTACCAATAAAAATCCGTTTTATTCCATTTATTCCAACGCAAGGATTCAACAATCGTTTAGCCAAAATCACGGAACTATTCATACGCTCTTGAACAGAAATAAGGAATCCCAATCTTTGATAATTTTTTCATCATCTAATTATTTTCGCATGGGCCCATTCAACGATGTAAAATATCATAATGTGATAAAACAATCAATTAAAAAAGATACTCTAATTCCAATTAAGAATTTATTGGGTCCTTTAGGAACAACCCCCAAAATTGTGAATTTTTATTCATCATTTTACCCTTTAATAACTCATAATCAGACTTCGGTAGCAAAATATTTGGAGCTTGACAATTTAAAATAGGCTTTTCAAGTACTTAACTATTATTTAATAGCTAAAAATGGGAGAATTTATAATTTCGATCCATGCTGTAACATCTTTTTAAATGCAGTCAATTTGAATTGGTATTTTCCCCATCATCATTATCATCATAATTATTGTGAAGAAACATCCACAATAATTAGTCTTGGGTAGTTTATTTGTGAAAATGTATGTATAGCCAAAAGCGGACCATGCCTAAAATCGGGACAAGTTTTTATTGTTCAAGCTGATTCTATAGTAATAAGATTGGCTTAGCCTTATTTGGCGACTCCAGGAGCAACTGTCCATGGGCATTATGGAGAAATCCTTTACGAAGGAGATACGTTAGTTACATTTATATATGAAAAATCGAGATCTGGTGATATAACGCAGGGCCTTCCAAAAGTGGAACAAGAGTTAGTAGTGCATTCGATTGATTCAATATCGATGAACCTAGAAAAGAGAATTGAGGGTTGGAACGAATGTATAACAAGAATTCTTGGAATTCCTTTGGGATTTGTGATTGGTGCTGAGCTAACTATAGTACAAAGTCGTCTCTCTTTGGTTAATAAGATCTAAAAGGTTTATCGATCTCAGGGGGTACAGATCCATAATAGGCATATAGAAATTATTGTACATCAAATAACATCAAAAGTATTGGTTTCAGAAGATGGAATGTCTAATGTTTTTTTACCCGGGGAACTTATTGGATTATTGCAAGCAGAACGAACGGGGCGTGCTTTAGAAGAAGCGATTTGTTATCAAGCCATTTTATTGGTAAATAAGAAAAAAAAACTGTAGATTACGTCCTTTTGTTGCCATTTCTAGTATTGGGTTCACTACACAAGAAATAAATCAAATGCAACCAATTAAGTAGTGAAAAGTTCACAAGACAAAGGAATTAGCAAGCAAAAAGTGTCAAATATAAAAGTACATCAAATTCCCCCTTCTCATACTTGCCCTCAAGTATGTTTGAAATAAATTAATCAAAAGCTTAATCATCTTTCTCCTAAACCGTTGCAAGTCTAAGCAAAGTTATGAGAGTTCAAGTGCACAAAAAATGATGTGAATAAAGCATGAATCAAAATGAATAGGTGCAAGCAAGAACAATTAGTCAACCTTACCATTGTCTATCAATTATCAATCAAATTCTAACCTAAGCTTAATTCTTACCAAGATGCACTCAAATCACTCAAAGTGTTTCGAGTGTAGAAAGCAAGTTCACTCAAAGTCAAAATTTGAATAAGGGTCTCCATAGGCTTGTGGCAAGATCAATTCTCTACTACTTTAAAGAAATGAGATGCAAAAATCATTAGGACTTTTAATAAAGGGTGTAATGGGGCTTAGGTAAAGGTGGGGAATAAGACTAAAATGAGGCTAAAGAAAATCAAGACAAGAGTTTCCCAACAAGTAACTAAATTGTGTCCGCAACCTTAGAAAACATAGGAAACAAGAATAGACAAACTAAACAAAGGTAGCTACAATGAACAAATCATCAAACTATTCTTTTTTTTTTTCTTTTTTTGTCTTTTTTTTTCTTTTTTTTTTTGTCTTTTTTCTTTATTTTTTGTTTTTTTTACTAAAAGGCCTACCCTTTCTTTTTCCCTAGTGAACCAAGTTGAAGCCTAATCCCATGTTCTTTGTTTTCACCAAGATTTTAAACTCGAGCCTTTTCATTTATCCCTCTCTTTCACCTTTGACAAAACAAAAGGGTAAATCCTAATGCCTAAATCATATTAATGCATCAAATTCCAATGTAATCTCAAAATGCATACAAGCCGCAAGTTCTAGATTCCAATGTCCAAATTGACACTCTTAGGCAAGAAAATGAGCATAAAAATATAGTCATAAATGCTAAAAGCTCAAGTTCCCACAAAATGGGATAATTAATTAAGCTAGGTGAGAAATTCAACTAACAACATCAAGACAAATTGCAAGGGTTGTCAAATTGGATTTACTCATATCATTCGATTATCAAACATGCTAGAATTCAAGTATCTTTATGAACTAAAATAATCATAACATGCTTAGCGGTAAGCAACGGCAAAGGTGTTGTTCTTCTAATCAATTCAAACAAACATATCATCAAACAAATATGACAAGCAAGGCAAAATTAATGTCATCCTTTACCCTCCCCCTCACTTAATCATATTGTCCTAATATGGAAAAAAAATAAAGTACATTTAAGAACAAAGAAGGATAAAGGATACTCCCTGTGATCAATGACGACCGCGGCCACGGTTGGGGCAAAGGAAGGAGAGTATTTTCGTGATGTTCTCTTCGAGGGCCTGGAGGGGTCTGAACAAATGACAAATAAAAAAGCAAAAATTAAAATTGACAAAAAGTAAACAAATGGGTTGCCTCCCATTTAGCGTTTTGTTTAACGTCGTTAAGCTCGACATTTTCCTGTCAGATTTTTGGTTCTTCCAAACCGATTTCTTCAATCAGTCCGATTGGTGTGCTCTTAAAGAGAGGTTTTAGCCGCTATCCATTAACTTTAAACTGTGCACCCAAGCTATCCTCAATTTCCACGGCTCTATGGGGAAAAACATTAATCACAGTAAATCATCCGCTCCATTTGGACTTAAGTTTTCCTGCAAAAAATTTTAATTTTGAGTTAAATAGGAGAACTTTCTGCCCAACGAAAAAAGATTTAAATGAAATGCACTTGTCCTGAAATGCTTTTGTTCGCTCTTTATAATGTTGTGCGCTATCGTAAGCGTTTTGGCGAATCTCCTCAAACTCTTGGATATGAAGTTTCTGTGCTTCGCCAACAGCGTTCATCTCAATATTACATTCCTTCACCGCCCAAAATGCCATTTGCTCGAGTTCGATAGGCAAGTGGCAAGGTTTGCCAAAAACAAATCGGTAAGGTGACATCCTGATAGGTCCTTTGTAGGCCGTACGGTATGCCCACAATGCATCAACTAACTTCAAGCTCCAATCATTCCAGTTTGGTTTAACGGTCTTCTCTAGGATTGACTTGATTTCTCGATTTGAAACCTCTGCTTGTCCGTTGGTTTGCGGATGATAAGTTGTTGGTATCCGCTGAGTCACGCCATATTTCTTCATCAAAGCTTCGATAACTCGGTTAACGAAATGTGTTCCTCTATCGCAAATGATCCCTCTTGGAGTTCCAAATCTGGAGAAAATAAAATCACGCAAAAAATTAGTTGTGGTTTTCGCATCATTTTCTCGGGTGGCTTTCGCCTCTACCTGTTTCGAAACATAATCAACGGCCAAAATAATGTATAAATTTCCAAATGATGAGGTAAACAGCCCCATATAATCGAGCCCCCACACATCAAAAATTTCACAGATCTGTATAGGATTTAACAACATCTTACTCCTTCGGCTTAGATTTCCGACTCTTTGGCACCTGTCACATGCTTTGCAAAAGTTGTAAGTGTCTTTAAACAAGGTTGGCCAATAAAATCCGCACTCAAGAATTTTGTGTGCGGTACGTTTAGGGCCGAAATGTCCACCGCAAGCATAGGAATGACAAAACTCAAGTATGGATCTTACCTCACTGTTACTTACGCATCGTCGGACGATTTGATCCGAGCAATTTTTCCATAAATATGGATAGTCCCAAACGTGGTATCGAGATTCTCTTTTTATGCATTTGATCTCAGATTGAGATAGATTGTTTGGAAATTTACTTGTAGCTAGAAAATTCACCAAATCAGCGAATCATGGGAATGATGCATGTGCTTCCATCAAGGTTTTGTTCAGAAATTGTTCTCGTAGGGGAGGTTCGACCGGTGAAGTAGGAAAATGGCTTACGTGGTCAGCCACTGAGTTTTCGCATCCTTTTTTATCCTTGATTTCAAGATCGAACTCCGGCAATAAGAGAATCTATCATATCAACCTTGGTTTTGCTTCTTTTTTATTCATCAAGTATTTCAGCGCTGCATGATCGGAAAAAACAAAAATTATAGTTCCTAATAAATAAGAACAAAAATTTTCTAATGCAAAAATGACAGCAAAAAGCTCTTTTTCCATTGTCGAGTAGTTGCGCTGAGCCGAGTCAAGAGTCTTAGAGGCATAGGCTATCACGTATGGTCCTTCTTTACTCCTTTGACCGAGAATAGCTCCCACACTAAGGTCAGGTGCATCACACATAATCTCAAATGGTAAAGTCCAATCTGGTGGTTGTACGATTGGTGCAGATATAAGCCTTCCCTTAAGCTCATCGAATGAATCCTTGCAAGATTGATCAAAAGCAAAATTCACATCCTTTTGTAGCAATTGGCAAAGAGGTTGTGCCAACTTAGAGAAGTCCTTTATGAACCGTCGGTAGAAAACTGCATGGCCAAGAAAACTACGAATTTCCCTCACCGAAGTGGGGTATGGAAGTGAGCGAATTACATCAACCTTTCCCTTATCAACGGGCAATTCCTTGGGCCGAAACCACATGACCGAGTAGCAATCCTTTACTTACCATGAAATGGCATTTCTCGTAGTTTAAAACGAAATTAAATTCAATGCATCGATTAAGAACATAAGAAAGATTGGAAAAGCATTGAGAGAATGAATTACCATAAACAGTAAAATCATCCATAAATGCCTCTATTCCTCTCTCGATGTGATCGGAGAAAATGCTAAACATGCATTGTTGGAATGTGGCCGGAGCATTACAAAGATCAAAAGGCATTCTCCTATAGCCGAAAGTTCCGAAAGGGCAAGTGAATTTTGTTTTTTCTTGGTCTTTGGGTGCCACTGGAACCTGATAAAATCCAAAAAATCCATCAAGATAGCAGTAATGTGATTTTTCGACAAGTCTTTCGATCATATGATTGATAAATGGTAAAAGAAAATGGCCCTTTCAGGTTTGTGAGTTGAGTTTCCTATAATCGATACACATTCTCCAACCATTTTGTACTCTGTTCGGAATCATTTCTCTTTTGGCATTTTCGACCACTGTGACTCTAGTCTTCTTTGGCACAACATGGATCGGACTTACCCATTTGCTATCAGAAATGGGGTAGATAATGTCAGCATCTAGAAACTTTTGAATCTTCTCTTTCATAGCCTCCATCATTGGCGGGTTTAAACGTCGCTGGCCTTCTCTAGTTGGTTTCGCGTTCTCTGTTTTAATTTTATGCATGCAAGTGGATAGACTTAAGCCTTGGATATCAGCTAATGTCCATCCAATAGCCTTTTTATAAGTGCACAAAATAGCAATCAATTCTTCCTCTTCCTGCTATGATAATTCACTTGAAATGATAATTGGCAAGGTTCGGTTATCGCTCGAAAATTCGTATTTGAGATGCGATGGAAGTGGCTTCAATTCTAGTTGTGGCGCCTGCAAAATTGAGGAAAGGGGTTTAAATTGACATGGAATTAATCGAAAATCAGAAATGGAGGAAAGAGTTGAAATGATTTTGCTTTCATCGTCGAGATCCTCCAATTCCCTACAAAATCATAAAACAAATCAGTTTCGATAAAATCATTGGCTAACGGATCTATAATGTCAACAAAATTTAAACTTGCGATGGAATCAGTGTACTTCATAGCTTTGTACACATCGAACTTAAACACTTCCCCGTCAAATTCCATGGTTAAGATGCCATTACGGACATCAATTTTTGTATGCGCTGTTGACAAGAAAGGGTGCCCAAGCAAGATTTCTGATCCGTTGTTGCTGTGGTCATTTTCCATGTCAATAATGTAAAAATCAGCGGGGAAAATGAGATCATTTACCTTTACCAACACAGTTTCTAGTACCCCTTTGGGGTAGATAACTGACCGATCAGCTAATTGAACCGTCACTCGTGTCTCCTTTAATGGTTCTATTGAAATTTTGTTGTAGACGCTTAGCGGCATGACATTAATAGATGCGCCTAGATCGCACATCGCCCTTTTTATTCTGACTTTTCTAATTTTGCACCGAATTGCGAACATCCCTTGGTCCTTGAATTTCGGTGGTAGGCGCTTTGAAAAACGGCTGAAATATTCTCGTTGAGGTTAACTCTTTCATTGTCGGATAACCGCCTCCGATTTGTGCATAAGTCCTTCAAAAACTTTGCATAGTTTGGCACCTTCTGAATGACATCAAGGAGTGGAATATTGATTTCCACTTTTTTGAATATATCCAAAATTTCCTTCTCCTCTTCCTTTTTGTCATGCCTTGCAAGCCTTCTTGGAAAGGAAGGAGGAGTCTCGTAAGTAGAAAAAGAAGGACTAGGAATGACTTTACCTGAGGTAGGCGAGGATTTTTCTACTTGACCCTTCAAAGAAGTGTCTTCTTTGTCTTTGTCAGTTTTCTCGGGCTTATTTGTCAGCTCTGGTGAAATTACGGTACCACTTCGTAAAGTAATCACGTTCACATTTTCCCTCGAATTTGTTTCGGTTTGAGAGGGCAATCGTTCTTGAGACTCTAGTTTGGGCTAGTTGGCTTATTTGTTTGTCAATTTCTTAGAGATGGGATTGTGTTTGGGTTTGGAATTTCTCTTGTGAAATGGCCAACTTTTCAACAATGGTCTCAAGAGAGGTTTTTTGTGGTGATTGATTTGGAAAAGGAGGTGGTCTCGGTTGGTAATTTTGGTGTTTTTTCCATAGCTTATATTTGGGTGATTTCTCCAACCGGGATTGAAAGTGTTACCATAGGGATTGTATGGCCTTTGAGGAGGTCCTGGGAAATTATTTATGGCATTGACTTGGGCACCCGACTCATCGTGTAGTATTGGACATGAATTGGTTGGGTGGTTTGGCATCGTGCAGATTCCACAAACCTTCGCGGCTCCCATCTTACCTGTAACAAGAGAGTTGACAATATCAGTCAACTTGTCTATTTTATTTTCCAAAGAAACGATACTTACTTTGTGAACCCGTCGGCTAGGTTCACTTGAAGAGCCAAACTGTTGCGAGTTTGCTGCCATAGTAGAGATTAGAGTTCTCATATTTTCTGGCGTCATATGGACGAGTGCACCACCACTTGCAGCATCCACTATCTTTTTGTCCATCAGAAGCATCCCTTCGTAGAGATACTGAAGGAGGGTTTGCACTGATAGGCCATGCTGCGGGCAACTTGCGCATAACTATTTGAACCTCTCCCAGTTGTCGTAGAGAGATTCATCGCTCCTTTGCTAGATTCCCAAAATGCTTTGCCTAAGCTCGCTTGCCTTTGCTGCTGGAAAATACCTATCAAGGAAAACACGAGATAGTTCAGCCCATGTGGTTATTGAGTTAGGTGGAAGGTAAAATAACCATTCCTTAGCCATTCCGGCTAAGGAAAAAAGAAATGCCCTTAGTTAGATTTGGTCTTCTGAGACTCCTTATGGCTTCATGCTACTACACACCATGTGGAATTCGACGAGATGTTTATGTGGACTTTCGCTAGGGAGACCGTTGAATGTAGGGAGGAGATGAATTAACCCTGTTTTAAGTTGAAAAAGGGTAGTGCCTTGAGGAAAGGTAATACAGAGCGGTTGTTGTAAGGCGGGGGTGGTTGTAAGCTCTCTAATGGTTGGGTTTGCCATTGGCTCCGGTTCAAACGTGGGATTTGTAATTGGAGTAGTGATGTCCTCTTATATTTGACACTTTTTGCTTATTAATTCCTTTATCTTGTGAATTTTCCACTACTTAATTGGTTGCATTTGATTTATTTCTTTTGTAGTGAACCCAATGCTGGAAATGGCAACAAAAGAACGTAATTTGCAGTTTTCTTTCTTTTTATTTTATCATGGCTAGAGTCGTGGGTACGACACTGTGCACGACGCGGATCTGACTTGGCAGATCAAAAGTCAACGCAGGGAATATACTAGAAATAACTTATCTTGATCTATTGACGTGATTTGGGGGATTTTGGATTTCATTTTAATAATTTTAGGATATTATCTTATCTTTTTTTTATTAGTTTCCTTGTTGTTTTAGGAATTTGAAGCTTATAAATACCCACCTTTGGGTAAGGCTAGGATCATCTCTTGTCTTAGTTCTTGTTGCTACTTTGTTTTTATTTTCAATAAAATTTTCTTCTTTTGTTTTATTTCTACTTTATTTTATTTTATTTTATGTTTTTACATTATCAAAATATGTTAAGCGTGATAATCAATATCATGTTTGGCTAATTTTTCTCAAGCTAAGAGCTAGTACGAACCAATTCCACGCATAAGAATTGAATATTGCTTAAATCCCTTCGGGATACATTTTCGTCTTTCTGCTCAGATAGTTTGGCAATCGGCCTTACTAAAACTTTTAAACGTTTTTCAAATAAAAAAGGATCCGTTGGTCTGGAATCGTTTAATTATATAGTTGGGAGGAAGGATCAGCCTGTGGCATTTCGATTTCCTATGAACACTCTTAGCGGCGGTCCGCTAAGGAAAGACGAGATAGAAAAACGGGGGTGATTTGAGAAGTAACAAGGAAATAAAATAAACAAGATTGCAAAGAAGGATGTATTAAAGTAGAAGTAGTAAAATAAAGAAGGTGAAAGATTAAGTTGAATAATCACGAGTATAAGAATCGCCTCAAGCTAGTTTCGTCAATTCCCACGATCATCGAAAATAGATTTTTGCTCTGGGATTCATGTCGGTTACAGTCTATGAGGTCCAACCCATCGTAGCTTGCTTTTCTCTCATGTAACCGATCTTCCTAAGTCTATCTTCGAAAGTTGATTCTTAAGTAAATCAGCCACGTCTATCACCGTTAAAATACTTAGTTTTTAAAATAGGAAAACCCTGACTCGGAAGTTGTCTCACCGAGAATCATTTTCGATCTCATCTTTCCTTAGCGGACTGCCGCTAAGAGTGTTCATAGGAAGTCGAAATGCCACAGGCCAATCCTTCCTCCCAACTGTATAATTAAACGATTCCAGACCAACGAATCCCTTTTGATTTGAAAAACGTTTAAAAGTTTTAGTAATGCCGATTGCCAAACTATCTAAGCAGAAGGAGGAAAATGTATCCCGAAAGGATTTAAGCAATATTCAATTCTCACGCGTGGAATTGATTTGTACTAGCTCTTAGCTTGAGAAAAATTAGCCAAGCATGATACTGATTATCATGCTTGACATGTTTTGATAATGTAAAAGCATAAAATAAAATAAAAGAAAGCAAAAATAAAACAAAAGAAGAAAAACTTTTATTAAAAATGAAAACAAAATAGCAACAAGAACTAAAGGCAGGAGATGATCCTTAGCCTTACCCAAAGGTGGGTATTTATAGGCTTCAAATTCCCAAAATAACAAGGAAACTAATCAAGATAATATCCTAAAATTATGAAAATGAAATCCAAAATCCCCTAAATCACGTCAACAGATCAAGCTGAGTTGTTTCCAAAATATTCCCCGCGTTGACTTCTGATCTGCCACGTCAGATCCGCGTTGTGCCCAGAGTCGTGCCCATGCCTCCAGCCATGGAAAAAAAAAGAGAAAAACTGCAGATTACGTCCTTTTGTTGCCATTTCCAGTATTGGGTTCACTACACAAGAAATAAATCAAATGCAACCAATTAAGTAGTGAAAAGTTCACAAGACAAAGGAATTAGCAAGCAAAAAGTGTCAAATCAGGGTATGATACCCGCTGGTACCGGATTCAAAGGATTAGTGCACTGGTCACGGCAACATAACAACATTCTTTTGGAAACAAAAAAAAAAGAATTTCTTCGGGGGAGAAATGTAAGATATTTTCTTCCACCACCGAGAATTATTTTACTCTTGCATTTCAAACAATTTACATGATACATTAGGCCGCTCTTTTATAGGTATAGAATTTAATGATTCTTAAGATAATTTGTTGTGGCCATTTGAGTTGTTAATTTGTTAATAGTAATAAAGAGAATAATGAATAGAAAGTAATGGCTTGGCTCGTAGATAAATGACTAATCCCCGGTAGAAGAGAAGGTTCCATTGGAACTATTATTTATTTCAGAGTGTCTCTCTTTTTTTTTTACCTAAAAAAGAGAGAGAGAGAGAGAGGAAGTGCAAATAGAAATGGTAAGAAGATGTTGGAACATAAATTTGGAAGAGATGTTGGAAGCAGGAGTTCATTGTGGTCATGGTACTACGAAATGGAATCCTAGAATGGTGCCATATATCTTTGCAAAACATAACGGTATCCATATTACAAATCTAACTAGAACTGCTCGTTTTTATCAGAAGCTTGTGATTTAGTTTTTGATGCAGCAAGTAAGGGAAACAATTCTTAATTGTTGGTACCAAAAATAAAGCCGTTGATTTGGTGGCGGGAGCTGCAATAAGGGCTCGGTATCATTATGTTAATAAAAAATGGCTCGGTGGTATGTTAACAAATTGGCCCACTACAGAAACGAGGCTTCCTAAGTTCAAGGACTTGAGAACAAAACAAAAGATGGGGGGACTCAACCGTCTTCCGAAAAGAGATGCAACTATGTTAAAGAGACAATTATCTCGCTTGCAAACATATCTGGGTGGGATTAAATATATGACGAGATTGCCTGATATTGTAATCATCGTTGATCAGCAAGAAGAATATACGACTCTACGAGAATGTATGTAACACCACTTACCCGAAACTGTCACTGGAATCGAGTAGTGAGCGTTACCAAACTTATCGGAGTACAGACTCATGTTTGCAACCAAATCATTACAATTTTACCTTTATAGAGGGTTTTCTATCGCAATACTAACATCTCGGATGATTAGGATTTGAATCCTATTGCATCGGAAGCCTGGAAAATTTTTCATTTTTGAAACTACCTCACACGCCCGTGTAACTCATGGCATGACAGTGTAATAAGTCCGTGTGGCCTTCACACGCCCATGTCCAGAGACCGTGGTCGAAACTGTCAAATTGGACACGGTCACCCTACACGGTCGAGACACACGGCCGTGTCTTTTGCCCGTGCAGACCACTAAAACTTAAATTAAGGTGCAGAGGAGGCACGATCTGAATACACGCCTGTAGGGTCAAGCCATGTGTCCCCCACGGCCTAGGCATGCCTGTGCTCTCTACCCGTGGAGTAAACTGTCCACTAGCAGACGGCCATGGCACACACTCGTGCACCCTACCGTGCAGGCCGTGTCCGGCTATTTACCAAGCCTTGACCTCCCTAAAACACAATTACACATACATACCATTCATTTCAACCAATTCCAATGAAACATACTCAAAATGATCGCATTTATAACACCATTTACAAAACAAGTGTCACATATTCACCTATTATATTTGATTTGCAAAAACAATACTTATACAAAAGCTAGCCATCTATACATGCCAAACTCAAAATATCAAAATCACGTATATAAATATACCAAGGTAGCTTGATAGTGTGAGACGAGCCTCCTTCGATCACCAATCCTAATATGCTCTATGCTCGATAATCTAAAAGGAAGAGGAAAAGAAAGAGGAGTAAGCTACAAGTAGCTTAGTAAGCCATAGGCAAATCAATAGCAAAATGCACATGATTAGCTAAGACATCTTATTTCCACATAGCATAAATGCAACATTTATATACTTATACACATTCTTACCAAATTGCTCAAATATAGGCATTCAAACACATTTCATGTTCAATTCATTTTCAATTGCTTAACCTGCACAAATGCTTCACATAACCAAATTAATTCCTGTTGAACATTCAGAACAGAAACGGATATACAGAGGTTAGCACCGAAGTGCCTCACAGATATGTGGCCGGAGCCAACACAGAGATATGGCAAAAGCCATCAGAATATGTAGCCGAAGCCACCAGAATATGTAGCCAAAGCTACCTCAGATCACAGAAATACAGAAGTAATCCACGGGCCTGCTCACATAAGCTGACAGGTGACTGCAACACATGCAAGTGCACCCAGCACCCGTGATACGGAATCAGACAGAATCAGAACCCTCAAGTGACATGTCACACATATCCGGAGTCATTCTTACAGTTCAAACGGGATTTATCAAAACATTCACAATCATACAATTTCATAATTCGTAATTCATATTCACATATTTTCACTTAGAAATCATCAAATAATTAATAATGATGCAAATGTGCTATAATTTGCTCATGACTTCCTCGATAACAAAACGACTAAATCTGGAATTAGTCGACTACTTTTTCTTTTCCGCGATCTCGATCGCTTTCTCTGCTTTCTTGTTCTAAATAAACACATTTAACACATTTTATCAATTCCATACTCAAATTCATTCACAATTCAGACTTTTAGCAAAAATGACCATTTTGCCCTTAATCTCGTAAACTCAATTTCACTCTATTTTCTTGCATTTTAGACTTAACCAAATCCTTTTTCACAAACAAAATCCAAGAATCAACAAATTTTCATATACTTATAAGCAAATTTCCATTTTTCTCATTTTAGTCCCTTAAGGACATTTCTATCGAAAAGTATTCGGAAAAACCTATAATTAACACTTCAAAGACTCATTTTCCACCATTACCTATCAATGCGCAACAATATCACAAATGGGTATATTTTTAAACCCTAATTCCTTCTCAAATAAATGGTAAAATCATGAAATTTAAGCTTAAAGGAACTTAAAAATAAGAAAATAATCAAAAAAGGTGCTAAAATGCACTTACAATTTGCTTGAAAAAGCTCAAACCCCTTCAGCTATGGTGGAGAGAAATTCGGCAGCTCAAAGAAGAAGAAGATGAAGACTTTTCATCTTTTTCTCATCTTTTTTATTAGTCTTTTAGCTAAATGGACAAAAATGCCCTTATGGCTATTACACACAAAAATTTCTAGAAATGCCTATATATGTCCATGCTATTTTCTAATGGTCTATTTGCCATTTAAAGACCTCTAGTTCAAACCCCCATTTCAAATAGGTACTTACACATTATAACTCATATTTTGCAATTAATGCAATTTAGCCCAAAAATAAAATTAAGCACTAAATCAATGAATTTTCGAAACGATTTTCACACAGAGCATACTTAATAGATTGGAAGACATAAAATTTTCAAAATTTAATTATTTTAATTCAGATTTTGTGGTTACGAAACCACTATTTTGATTAGACCCTATTTTGGGCTGTTACATTTCTCCACCCTTTAGGGATTTTCGTCCTGAAAATCTTACCAATAAATAGATGGGGATACTAATTCCTCATATTCTCTTCCATTTCCCATGTTGCCTCTTCTATTCCATGACTTTGCCACAATACCTGTACCAGAGCAATTCTTTTATTTCTTAACTGTTTCACTTCTCGTGCCAGAATCTTAATCGGTTCTGCATCATATGACATATCTGATCGAATTTCAATTTCAGTAGGTGAAATCACATGCGATGGATCTGACCGATATCTACGAAGCATAGAGACATGAAACACATTATGAATCCTTTCTAACTCCGGAGGTAAAGATAACCGATAGGCCACCGGACTAATTCTTTCAATTACTTCATACGGACCAATATAACGCGGACTTAATTTACCTTTTTGACCAAATCTCAAAATTTTCTTCCACGGAGACACTTTCAAAAATACTTCATCTCCCGCTTGGAACTCAATTTCTTTTCTTTTCAAATCCGCATACGACTTTTGTCAATCTGATGCAGCTTTTAGACAATCTCAAATTATCTTTACTTTATTTTCAGTCTCTTTTACCAAATTAGCCCATGAATATACTTCTCACAAAGTTTAGTCCAATATAACGGAGTCTGACATTTCTGTCTGTACAGAGCTTCATATGGTGCCATTCTAATGCTTGTCTGATAACTATTATTATACTCGAATTCAATCAAAGGTAGATATTTATCCCAACTACCTTCAAACTCTAAAACACAACATCTTAACATATCTTCAAGCATTGAATTACTCTTTCTGATTGCCCGTCTGACTGAGGATGAAAGGCAGTACTAAAATTCAATTTAGTACCCAAAGCCTTTTGTAACTTCTTCCAGAACCTCGAAGTAAAATGCGGATCTCTGTCGGAAATAATAGATATAGGCACACCATGCAATCTACCTATCTCGGAAACATATAATTCAGCTAATTTTTCCAAAGAAAAGTTCATTCTCACCGGAATGAAATGAGCTGACTTAGTTAATCGGTCAACAATTACCCAAACAGAGTCTTTCTTTCTCGGTGTTAAAGGCAATCCAGAAACAAAATCCATAGTAATTCTTTCCCATTTCCATTCGGGAATCAGAATTGGCCAGAGCAATCCCAAAGGTAACTGATGTTCTGCTTTTACCCTCTGACACACTAAACACTTTGTTACATATTTGGAAATATCTCATTTCATGCCCAGCCACTAATACATTTTCTTTAGATCCTGGTACATTTTCACGCTACCCGGATGTACTGACCAACGACTATCATGAGATTCATGCAAAATCTTCCGAATCAGTTCAGTATTTCTCGGCACACAAACTCTGTCACGAAATAGCAGACAATCACTTGCGTCAATTCAAAAATCAGAATTATCATCTATTTCACACTGAGTCCGTTTTGCTAACAATTCACTGTCTAATTTTTGAGCTTCACAAATTTCTTGTAAGAATAATGGCTTAGCCACTAACTCAGCTATCAACGAACCATCATCAGACAACAACAAATCCGTATTCAAAGCTCTCAAAGTAAACAAAGATTTTCTACTTAAGGCATCAGCAACCATATTTGCTTTACCCAGATGATAGTCAATCACAAGTTCATAGTCTTTTAATAGTTCCAACCACCTTTGCTGTCGCAAATTCAAATCTTTTTGAGTCATTACATACTTCAGACTTTTATGATCGGTATACACTCTACACCTTTCATCATACAAATAATGTTGCCATATCTTCAAGGCAAAAACTATAGCAGCTAACTCCAAATCGTAAGTCGAATAATTCCTTTCATGTGGCTTTAATTGCCAAGAGGCATAAGCTACTACTTTTCCTTCTTGCATCAAGACGCACCCAAGTCCATTTAGAGACGCATCACTATAAACAACAAATTCTTTTCCTGACTCAAGTTGCACTGGCACTAGTGCCTCAATTAAACACTTTTTCAATCTTTGAAAGCTTTGCTGACACTCATCAGTCCATACAAATTTAACTTCCTTCCGTAATAGTCTCGTAATCGGCGAAGCTATTATCAAAAAACCTCTTACAAATTGATGGTAGTATCCGGCTAAACCCAAAAAACTCCTGACTTCAGACACATTCTTAGGAGGCTTCCATTCTACAATTGCTGAGATCTTATTCGGATCTACTCGAATACCTTTTTCCGAAACAATATGTCCCAAAAATCTGACTTCATTAAGCCAAAACTCACTTTTACTGAACTTGGCATATAGTTTCTCCTCTCTCAAGGTCTGAAGTATAATTCTCAAATGTTCAACATGCTCAGACTTACTTTGAGAATATATCAAAATGTCATCGATGAAAACCACTACGAACTTATCCAAATAAGGCCTAAAAATCTGATTCATCAAATCCATAAAAATGGCTGGAGCGTTAGTCAATCCAAATGGCATTACTAAACATTTGTAGTAACCATACTGGGTCCTAAAAGCAGTCTTAGGCACATCAGACTCCTGAACCTTCAATTGATAATACCCGGATCTCAGATCAATTTTAGAAAACACTAAAGCATTCTTAAGCTGATCAAATAAGTCATCAATTCTTGGCAACGGATACTTATTCTTCACTGTTACTCTGTTAAGTTGACGATAATCAATACAAAGTCACAACGACCCATCTTTCTTATTGACAAACAAAACCGGAGCACCCCATGGAGAAGAACTAGGTCTCACGAATCCTTTGTCGGTCAATTCTTGCATCTGTACTTTCAATTCCTTCAATTCAGTTGGCGCCATTCTATACGGAGTGATCGATATTGGAGTAGTACCTGAAAGCAATTCAATACTGAATTCAATCTCTCTGTCCGGAGGTAACCCAGGCAATTCTTCAGGAAATACATCTAAATATTCACATACCACAGGCACAGATCCAATCTCTTTTTCAGACACCTTAGTGTTTAACACATAGGCCAAATATGCCTCACAACCACTTTTCAAACATTTATAAGCAGACATTGCAAAGATTACAGTCGGAACACAATCTGACTTATCTGTTTCAATTCGAAGTAGTTCACCATTACCACGATTCAATTCAAGAATCTTTTGCCTACAATCTATTTTAGCACCATGCATTGTTAACCAATCCATACCCAAAATAACATCAAACTCATCAAAAGGAAGCAACATTAGATCAACAGGGAAACAGTGACTACGAATCATCAAAGGACAGTTCTTACAAATTTTGTGTACTATCACATGTTTTCCTAACGGATTCGACACTTTAACCATGAATTCGGTAGACTCAATATACAGATTCTTATCAGACACTATTTTCACATACATATACGAATGAGTTGATCCCGGATCCGTTAAAGTAAGAACAGAATTATCATAGAAAGAAAATGTACCAGTGATCACTTCAGGTGAAGACGCTTCCTCACGAGCCCGTATGGCATATACTCTTACTGGAGCTCTCGCTTCAGATCTTCCAGTTGTATCTTTCTTTTCACTTTTACTACTATTTCCAGATCCCACATTCCTTAATGTTCTTCATCTACTTACATTACTCGGTCTCGTATTCTGAGATTTCTCAAACCCTTCTCTTTCAGGACAGTCTTGAGACCCGCATCTAAAATAAGCTCAATTATGTAGATAACATTCACCCAGATGTCTCTTTCCACAGTGTTGGCATTCGAATCTATCAGATCTAACACTACCAACACTTGTCATGGAAGTGGTTTGACCCTTCAGATTGGAGCGTTGCTTACCACGATCTCTCTGGGAGAAACTTACCGAAACATTCGATCGAGAACTCACCTCTCTTGATTTCTTTGATTGCGACTGAAATGATTGACCCATGGATCTTTTTCTTGCATTTCTAGCTTCATCTTTAACTTTTCTTTTCTCTTTACTCAAAGCCTCGGCCTTAATGGCTCGTTCAACAAGTACTACTAATTCTTTAATTTCTAAAATTCCCACAAGTAATCAGATATCTTCATTCAGTCCATCTTCAAATCTCTTACAGAGTATCTCTTCAGTAGTTACAAACTCTTGAGCATACTTACTTAATCTAACGAACTCTCTTTCATACTCAGCTACTGACATTTGCCTTTGCTTTAACTCTAGAAATTCTTTCCGCTTCTGATCAATAAACTGCTAACTGATGTACTTTTTATGAAATTCTTCCAAAAAGAAATCCCACGAAACTTTTCTCTTTCGAAACCATTGATATCAAGGTCTTACACCAGTGATAAGCAAAATCTCGTAACAATGAAGTGGCACATTTCAGACTTTCTTCTGGGGTACAAGACAATTCATCTAACATTCTCATGGTGTTCTCTAACCAGAATTCAGCTTTCTCTGGGTCATCATCCATATTGGCCCGGAATTCTTTAGCCCCATATTTTCTGATCTTATCTACTGGAGGCTTAGATAGTCTTACCACTTCTATTCGAGGAGAGGCTATGGGAACGACTTGAGAAACAGGAGGGGGCGGAGGAGGTTGAGCATTCGGATTCGCCCGAATGAACTCTGTATACCAATTACTCATCATATGGAGAAAGCTTCCCGAGCCTCATCTCCCTGACCCTGAGCCTCAGGTCTACTCTCAACAGGCACTGTCCGTTGCGCGGGGCAAGCGTATTACTTTGAGCATCATCAGCAGCATCTCGATTGGGATCCATTTACTATAATAGAAAACATTTCAAAATCATTAGGAGTCGTCACACTATCAAGTCTCAAATATGGCATGTATAGACTGACTATTACACTTACTACGTTAGTCCGAGAATCGGCTAAACCGTAGCTCTGATACCAATTAAAATGTAACACCCCTTGCCCGAAACCATCACCGAAATCGAGCAGTGAGCGTTACCAAACTTATCAGAGTATAGACTCATGTTTGCAACCAAACCATTACAATTTTACCTTTATAGAGGGTTTTCTATCACAATACTAACATCTCGGATGATTAGGATTCGAATCCTATTGCATCGAAAGCCCGAAAAATTTTTCATTTTTGAAACTATGTCACACGCCCGTGTAACTCATGGCACGGCCGTGTAATAAGTCCGTGTGGCCTTCAAACGCCCATGTCCAGAAACCATGGTCAAAACTATCAAATTGGACACAGTCACCCCACACGATCGTTTGGGGTCGTGTACCCCACACGGTCAAGATACACGGTAGAGTCTCTTGCCCGTGCGGACAACTAAAACTTAAATTAAGGTGCAGAGGAGGCACGGTCTAAATACACACCAGTAGGGTTAAGCTGTGTGTCCCCCACGGCCTAGGCACGCCCGTGCTCTCTACCCGTAGAGTAAACTATCCACTAGCACACGGCCATGGCACACGCCCGTGTGCCCTGTCGTGCAGGCCGTGTCAGGATATTTACCAAGCCTTGACCTCCCTAAAACACAATTACACATACATACCATTCATTTCAACTAATTCCAATGACACATACTCAAAATGATCGCATTTATAACACCATTTACAAAACCAGTGTCACATATTCACCTATTCTATTTGATTTACAAAAACAATACTTATACAAAAACTAGCCACCTATACATGCCAAACTCAAAATATCAAAATCACGTATATAAATATACCAAGGTAGCTTGATAGTGTGAGATGAGCCTCCTTCGATCACCAATCCCAATATGCTCTATGCTCGATAATCTAAAAGGAAGGGGAAAAGAAAGATGAGTAAGCTACAAGTAGCTTAGTAAGCCATAGGCAAATCAATAGCAAAATGCACATGATTAGCTAAGACATCTTATTTCCACATAGCATAAATGCAACATTTATATACTTACTTATACACATTCTTACCACATTACTCAAATATAGGCATTCAAACACATTTCATGTTCAATTTATTTTCAATTGCTTAACCTGCACAAATGCTTCACATAACCAAATTAATTCCCGTTGAACATTCAGAACAGAAACGGATATACAGAGGTTAGCACCGAAGTGCCTCACAGATATGTGGCCGGAGCCAACACAGAGATATGGAAAAAGCCATCAGAATATGTAGCCGAAGCCACCAGAATATGTAGCCAAAGCTACCTCAAATCACAGAAATACAAACGTAATCCACGGGCCTACTCACATAAGTTGACAGGTGACTGCAACACATGCAAGTGCACCCAGCATCCGGGATACGAAATCAAACAGAATCAGAACCCTTAAGTGACTTGTCACACATATCCGGAGTCATTCTTACAGTTCAAATGGGATTTATCAAAACATTCACAATCATACAATTTCATAATTCGTAATTCATATTCACATATTTTCACTTAGAAATCATCAAATAATTAACAATGATGCAAATGTGCTATAATTTACTCATGACTTACTTAGATAACAAAACAACTAAATCTGGAATTAGTCGACTACTTTTTCTTTTATGTGATCTCGATCACTTTCTCTTCTTTCTTGATCTAAATAAACACATTTAACACATTTTATCAATTCCATACTCAAATTTGTTCACAATTCAGACTTTTGGCAAAAATGACCATTTTGCCCTTAATCTCGTAAACTCAATTTCACTATATTTTCTTGCATTTTAAACTTAACCAAATCCTTTTTCACAAACACAATCCAAGAATCAACAAATTTTCATATACTTATAAGCAAATTTCCATTTTTCTCATTTTAGTCCCTTAGGGACGTTTCTATCGAAAACTATTTGAAAAAACCCGTAATTAACACTTCAAAGACTCATTTTCCACTATTACCCATCAATGCGCAACTATATCACAAATGGGTATATTTTTAAACCCTAATTCCTTCTCAAATAAATGGTAAAATCATGAAATTTAAGCTTAAAGGAACTCAAAAATACGAAAATAATCGAAAAAGGGGCTAAAATGCACTTACAATTTGCTTGAAAAAGCTCAAAACCCTTGAGCTATGGTGGAGAGAAATCCAGCAGCTCAAAGAAGAAGAAGATGAAGACTTTTCATCTTTTTCTCATCTTTTTTATTAGTCTTTTAGCTAAATGGACAAAAATGCCCTTATGGCTATTACACACAAAAATTTCTAGAAATGCCCATATATGTCCATGCTATTTTCTAATGGTCTATTTGCCATTTAAAGACCTCTAGTTCAAACCCCCATTTCAAATAGGTACTTACACATTATAACTCATTTTTTGCAATTAATGCAATTTAGCCCAAAAATAAAATTAAGCACTAAATCAATGAATTTTCTAAACGATTTTCACACAGAGCATACTTAATAGATCGGAAGACATAAAATTTTTAAATTTTAATTATTTTAATTCGGATTTTGTGGTTACGAAACCACTATTCCGATTAGACCCTATTTTGGGCTGTCATAATGTATCACTTTGGGAATTCCAACAATTTGTTTAATCGATACAAATAGCGATCTTGATCTCGCAAATATTTTGATTCCAGCAAATGATGACACTATAGCTTCAATTCGATTAATTCTTAACAAATTAGTAGTCGTAATTTGTGAGGGTCGTTCTAGCTATATATGAAATCCTTGATTAATAATAAGATAAATTAATTATTTTTTGGAACTGCATAGATCTATGGAATCGGTTACTATATCCTGAATCGCACAAAAAAGATAAAAAAAACTATGAATATTGTGTGATTAGTTTCGTCGGTGTCAAACATATAAAATTTGAGTAGGTGAGAGAAGTTTGAATCAAAATAATTCCTATTTTTTTAAGTAAAGTTTTATTTCTGTCAGAGGGCAATATGAATGGTATATCAAATGCACTAAACGGGTTATACAATATCTCTGGTGTGGAAGTAGGCCAACATTTCTATTGGCAAATAGCAGGTTTCCAAGTCCATGCCCAAGTACTTATTACTTCTTGGGTTGTAATTGCTATCTTATTAGGTTCTGCCGTTATCGCTGTTCGGAATCCACAAACCATTCCAATCGCCGGTCAAAATTTCTTCGAATATGTTTTTGAATTCATTCGAGACATAAGCAAAACTCAGATTGGAGAAGAATATGGTTCATGGGTTCCCTTTATTGGAACTATGTTTCTATTTATTTTTGTTTCTAACTGGTCGGGTGTTCTGTTACCTTGGAAAATCATACAATTACCTCATGGAGAGTTAGCCGCACCCACGAATGATATAAATACTACTGTTTCTTTAGCTTTACTCAAGTCAGTAGCATATTTCTATGCGGGTCTTTCAAAAAAAAGATTGGGGTATTTCAGTAAATACATTCAACCCACTCAAATTCTTTTACCTATTAACATTTTAGAGGATTTCACAAAACCCTTATCACTTAGTTTTTGACTTTTCAGGAATATATTAGCTGATGAATTAGTAGTTGTTGTTCTTGTTTCTTTAGTACCTTCAGTCGTCCCTATACCTATCATGTTCCTCGGATTATTTACAAGTGGGATTCAAGCTCTTTTTTTTGCAACTTTAACTGCGGCTTATATAGGTGAATCCATGGAGGGTCATTATTGACTAGTTTTTGTTTTTGAAATAGTCTAGCCCTTTTTTGGCTTAGCTTGGTCCAATCCAATGTATGCGCAACTCAAGATAATCTACTTACTTAGAGACCATAAATATACAAATACGACAATCTAGAGTAATAACAAAAAAGATTACGATATTAGAGAATTGTAATAAAGAAAGGAAAGAGATCTAATTGAAAAGATCTTTTTCCTAAAATTCAGGGTTGGTCCATTTTTTTATTACTTATATTTATATCATATTTACCTTCGATCAATATTATCTTTATCTTGATATTGTTTTTGTTTATTCAATTTCAATATTATGAGTCCTAATTCGAATAATTCTTTGAGGAATAATTCTAGAATCCAATTGAATCTAAGACATGAATAGTTAGTTTACGTTATGTAAGAAACACATGTATATGGGATATTAGATATTGACTAGTTATATACGAACTCAAAATATATCTAATCCAACCTACTACTGTGGATTTAGATAGGTATTCCAATAGAAGAATAGAAGTTCCTTTATTTCGTCTTTGACTCTAAACTGAACGAATAAAGAGATAAAATAAAGACAAAAACGAAGAATTCAAAGCAAAGAATAGGTTGGAAAAAAGAAAGGGAAGAACAAAGTATGTGTGGATTCAAAAAAATCTAGCGGATAGGACCTAAAGAAAAGATGTCGAAATAGTTCTAACGGTTCAATAATCTTCTCACTTCCATTCGGAGTTCTTAGTTACTTCGGCAGGTTGAATCTTAGCGATGGAATAATATAATTAAGTCAAAATTCATTGGATGATTGTATCATTAACCATTTCTTTATTTTGGTGCGAGGAACTTATCATGAATCCACTGATTTCTGCCGCTTCCGTTATTGCTGCTGGGTTAGCTGTCAGGCTTGCTTCTATTAGACCTGGAGTTGGTCAAGGTATTGCTGCGGGCTAAGCTGTAGAAGGTATCACAAGACAACCCGAGGCAGAGGGAAAAATACGAAGTACTTTATTGCTTAGTTTGGCTTTTATGGAAGCTTTAACAATTTATGGGCTGGTTGTAGCATTGGCACTCTTATTTGCGAATCCCTTTGTGTAATCCTATAAGCATGAGAATTTTGTTTCTTTTTTCTTATTTTATGGCTTGGGACTTACTCCTCGCTTTTTCGAATTCTATTTAGATTTCACCCCTACAATTAATTATTCGTAGGGACAATAATCAATGGGAAGGATTAATTTGAGGCTGAGGAATTATCACACCAACTCACTTTCTTCCTTCCCCTTCTTAGTTTAAGAGAACCCCTTGTTTCTTATTTATTGTTTAAGGGAGTGTTGCAACAAATGAGGTATTTTGCCATTGACATGAAACCTACCCCCTAATTCTAATAAGAATTATTATTATTGGGAATTTTCAATTGAAAAAAAAAATACATTTCTAGCTAACTAGATGAATAGAATATATTTTTGACTCCGTTTAGACATAGGTAAATGAAAATTCATAATCATAATAATGAATAATTTTATAAAAAATTTAATAATTTATTAAAACAAAAAAAGAAATACATAGAATTAGAATAATTAGAATAATATAAATATGATAGAATAAATGGAAAAGGAGTCAAAGCGATATAATACAAAAAAAAGAACCGAGTTCTTTTTTTTTAGTCTATCTAAAATAAAATAGGAGATCATATGAAAAATGTAACCGATTCTTTCGTTTCCTTGGGTCACTGGCCATCCGCCAGGAGTTTTGGGGTTAATACCGATATTTTAGCAACAAATCTAATAAATCCAAGTGTAGTCCTTGGTGTATTGATCTTTTTTGGAAAGGGAGTGTGTGCGAGTTGTTTATTTCAAGAATAGGCTGGATTCACCCAGTTGTACTTTTTTTCATTATAACTAGGAAAGAAAAGAGTGCATGATCCCGCGAATTACTTCTGAATAAATTTTTAAAATCATATTATAGAACCATAGCATTTCGTGATTCATTGGTACATCGACTTTGATTCTCTATTAACCAATAATCTGGGAACATTAACATGGTTAAGGCCAAACCCGTTTGAAGTTCAGATGCAGCAGGGTACTCTTTCTACTACTATGTTACTAAATACAGAAATATTTTCAAAACAAAAATGTTTTTTCGATATAAAACACTCATGTCGATAAAACGATTTGAGCCCCTTTTTCCAATGCTGAATCGATGACCTATGTATAAAGGGAGAAGAATTCTTTGAATTTGAAGAAAAAAAGAAACAACTTTGCTGACAAATTACAATTATACATTATACAATTCTAAGTACAATTAGAAATTCCAAATTATATGTAAATTTTTATTTATTATTTTTTATTATACTTTTTAGTTTTTTTTTTTATATATTTCTATTTTGGTCAGAAGAATCCTCCGAATATTCTGGTCTTGGATTAGTAATCAATTATGATATTTTGGAACATGAATAGAGACGAGAGGGAAAGGGTAAGCTCATTACATCAGAAAAAAAAAATATTGGGAATCAATTCCCAATAAATAAGAAATAATTGAGCATGAGAGCCAAATGAATCGAAAGGTTCATGTTTGGTTCGAGAAGGGATCATGGAATTTTTGAAATAAAAAAAAATGAATGAAAATATAATCTACTTTCATTAAGTGATTTATTAGATAATCAAAAAGAGAGAATCTTGAATACTATTCGAAATTCAGCAGAACTACGCGGGGGGGCTATTGAACGGCTGGAAAAGGCCCGGGCCCGCTTACGGAAAGTAGAAATGGAGGCGGATCAGTTTCGAGTGAATGGATACTCTGAGATAGAACGAGAAAAATTGAATTTGATTAATTCAACTTATAAGATTTTGGAACAATTAGAAAATTACAAAAATGAAACCATTTATTTTGAACAACAAAGAGCGATTAATCAAGTCCGACAACGGGTTTTCCAACAAGCTTTACAAGGAGCTCTAGGAACTCTGAATAGTTCTTTAAACAACGAGTTACATTTACGCACCATTAGCGCTAATATTGGCTTGTTTGGGGTGATGAAAGAAATAACTGATTAGCCCTTTTTTTTACCTTTTACTTTATTGTAGATTGTAGGCATTATTTTTTTTTTCTTCCAAAAAATAATTAGGAAATACTCATGGTAACTATTAGAGCCGACGAAATTAGTAATATTATCCGTGAACGTATTGAGCAATATAATAGAGAAGTAAAGATTGTAAATACTGGTACCGTCCTTCAAGTGGGCGACGGCATTGCTCGTATTCATGGTCTTGATGAAGTAATGGCAGGTGAATTAGTAGAATTTGAAGAGGGTACTATAGGCATTGCCCTAAATTTGGAATCAAATAATGTTGGTGTTGTATTAATGGGTGACGGTTTGATGATACAAGAGGGAAGTTCTGTAAAAGCAACAGGAAAAATTGCTCAGATACCAGTGAGTGAGGCTTATTTGGGTCGTGTTATAAATGCCCTGGCTAAGCCTATTGACGGTCGGGGTGAAATTTTAGCTTCTGAATCTCGGTTAATTGAATCTCCTGCCCCAGGTATTATTTCGAGACGTTCCGTTTATGAGCCTCTTCAAACAGGACTTATTGCTATTGATTCGATGATCCCTATAGGACGTGGTCAGCGAGAATTAATTATTGGGGATAGACAGACCGGTAAAATAGCAGTAGCCATGGATACGATTCTTAATCAGCAAGGGCAAAATTTAATATGTGTTTATGTAGCTATTGGTCAAAAAGCATCTTCTGTGGCTCAGGTAGTGACCACTTTCCAAGAAAGGGGAGCGATGGAGTACACCATTGTGGTAGCCGAAACGACGAATTCCCCAGCTACATTACAATACCTCACTCCTTATACAGGAGCTACTTTGGCTGAATATTTTATGTATCGTAAACACCACACCGTAATCATTTATGATGATCTTTCCAAGCAAGCACAGGCTTATCGCCAAATGTCTCTTCTATTACAAAGATCATCGTGTCGTGAAGCTTATCCAGAAGATGTTTTTTATTTGCATTCGCGCCTTTTAGAAAGAGCCACTAAATCAAGTTCTCAGTTAGGTGAAGGAAGTATGACTGCTTTACCAATAGTTGAGACCCAGTCGAGAGACGTTTCGGTGTATATTCCTACTAATGTGATTTCCATTACAGATGGACAAATATTCTTATCCGCCGATCTATTCAATGCTGGAATCAGACCTACTATTAATGTGGGGATTTTCGTCTCTAGAGTAGGACCGGCGGCTCAAATTAAAGCTATGAAACAAGTCTCTGGTAAATCAAAATTGGAATTGGCCCAATTCACCGAATTAGAAGCCTTTGCACAATTTACTTCTAATCTCAATAAAGCTACTCAGAATCAATTGGCACGAGGTCAATGATTACGTGAGTTGCTTAAACAATCCCAATCAGCTCCTCTTACAGTGGCAGAATAGATAAGTACTATTTATACCGGAATGAATGGTTATCTTGATTCATTAGAAATTGGACAAGTAAGGAAATTTCTCGTTGAGTTACATACTTACTTAAAAATGAATAAACCTCAGTTCCAAGAAATCATATCTTCTACCAAGACATTCACTGAGGAAGCGGAAACGCTTTTGAAAGACGCTATTCAGGACCAAATGGAACGTTTTCGACTTCAGGAACAATTATAAATAGAAAATTCTAACTTAATGGAATATAGAGAAATTGATTCAAAATTGCGTCCAATAGGATTTGAACCTATACCAAAGGTTTAGAAGACCTTTGTCCTATCCATTAGACAATGGACACTTTTCTTACGATTTTTTGACATTTTTACTTTTTTTCTCTTGTTCGGTTTTTTCTTTTCTCTTGGTTGGAAAAACTAAAGAACATGTGAAAAATTGTATTGTTAGGAATTGCGTATTTATTAATTCAATTCAACGATGCATTATCATCATTGAATTGAATTAATAAATATTCAAATAGATAGAATAGATAGAATTCGAATATCGATCGGGTAGCGAGAATCGAACCCGCATCGTTAGCTTGGAAAGCTAGGTGTTATAGTTGATGTTGATTCATTATTTTTAGCGTCTCTAATTCAAAATCGAACATGAAATTTTGGTTTCATTCGGCTCCTTTATGGAAGATGGATAAATAAAAAAAGAAATAAATAAAATAGAATATAAATAAGATAAGGCAGTAATGAAATGAAATAAGAATTCGGCCCATAACATATATGTTAGCTTTTCTGTCTGAATGCATTCAAAACAATTTGCTTTCTAGATGATCCTTCTAGAAGAGTGGGAATAGAACCATTTTTCTAGTTACTTCGTTCTCTATTTCTATTTGAGAAAATCCTTAGGAAAAGCATTTTGTTTCCACCGAGCTAAAACAAGATGTAAATGTCTCTAGAAAACCAAAGTTATCGTTTAATAGCTATTTTGCTTCAATCTATCCCATCAAAAAAATTGAAGATTTAGTTACGATTAGAAATACA
Organism: Gossypium stocksii; assembly: GCA_020496765.1. Classification (NCBI taxonomy): domain Eukaryota; kingdom Viridiplantae; phylum Streptophyta; class Magnoliopsida; order Malvales; family Malvaceae; genus Gossypium; species Gossypium stocksii. The sequence goes on from CM035622.1 coordinate 12,945,795, forward strand.
CTTTTCTATCTTTATCCATGGATCTTTTCCTCATACTTATTCAATTGGAAGTATTGATCCAATTGAAAAAAAAAATTATGTTTCATAATTTCATAATCCAATTTTTCAATTTTTAGTTAGAATCTAATTAAAAAATTATATATAATTTAATTGGCCCTTGGATCCAAATCACGAGAATTTATATTCTTCCTCAAATCTTTCGTTGAGAGGTAATGGATTAAATCCTTTTAAGAAATAAAGCTTTTGCTCGGAATATGAATCAAATCGAGGGACCCCTTAACTCTTAGGGGGATTAATAGAACGAATCACACTTTTACCACTAAACTATACCCGGTACAATGCGATTATTGTATTTATTGTATATTTATTGTATATAAAGGGACCCTTTGTCGAACAGGGGAATTGGGCATAATCAAGATAGGATTACAAGATAGGAGCCTAAAAAATCTTGAAAATTAGGGCCTTGCCTCCTTTTGTCAGAAGACTTGTGTTATAGGAGTTTTGCTAGATAGGATTCGACAAAAGGACTTAGTCATAACATAAATAACATAAAAATGGATTGTGCAAAAATCCATAGTTTTTTTATTATTTATTCTTCTAGTAAAATATAAAATAAATGGAAATAAAAAGAAATAGGAAGAAAGAAAAAGATAGAAATAATATTTTGATTCTATATCATAGGAACGAAAATAGGACTTCTTCTGTTCTGATTGTTGATTCAATGCAAGATTTTTTTGTTACAACAAGCCAGATCGCATAATCATTGAAAAAATGAGTTATTTGAGTTGAAAATAAAAAAATGAGCCCAGCCAGGTACTGACCAGGCCGGTCCGTGAAAATTGGAAATTAAAAAGTCCCTTTTGCGCGAAATCAAAGCGATATTCTTTCTTTTTTTGTTATTTGAGATATTTCTTTAGAGCATTTGTTTTATTTGTTTTATTCAAAAATATAAATGATATAGAATATAAATGAAATGGAATTACTGATAAAAGCTCTATATCTCTATAGAAAAGTTGGATATATCTATATAATAATAATAAAATTTAGAATCTATATATCTATGGATTAATAATACTCTATATAGATAAATAATAATCTATATAACAAAGTAAAAAACGGCTTTTTTCAAGCCTTTCTTTTTGCTTGCTGTAGCATAGTAATTATCTTTTCTCAATTAGGAGAGATGGCTGAGTGGACTAAAGCGCCGGATTGCTAATCCATTGTGCGACTTATTTGCATCGAGGGTTCGAATCCCTCTCTTTCTGTTTCGGTTTTTGGTAGTGGAATAGATCAAATCCTAATACCATTTCTAAAAATGAAGCAAGGAACTCTCCCTTTTTTATTCTTCACGTCCAGGATTAAGTCCCAGATCATTAGATAGGAAACCGAAGATGAAGAGAGAAACAAAGAATATGACTACGATGTAAACAAAGAGTTTAAGAGTAAGCATTACACAATCTCCAAGAGCATTTGTTTGGAAAAAGAAGAGAATAGATTCCCCGTTTTTATACAACATATCCTATTTTCTTTTGATTTTGACACCAAGAAATAAAGTGGTTTCTAGGATTTCTAGAAATCCAAAAGAATTTTCAGAAATTCACTTGTAATAAGAGTTGAGTTTTTCATTACAAAAAAAATTCTTTCATACCAACAATTATATATTGTGGCGGACTCTAATCTAAATAGGGTTCTTCGGCAAAAAGGGTCAGAATGAGGAAATGGGATGATTCCGATTTATCAGGGCTATCCAAGAATTTCAATCTTTGAATTGAGGGTTCGTTCATAGTGTAAGACTTATCTGATCTTTTCAATTGTTAGAATTTTTTTTTCTTGAATCACTCATGAATTTTTCTAGGACAATGTAATAAGCCAATTTAGCCCGGGCTCATACAAAAAATAATAAACCCAAAATAATAAAACAAAGTCCAAGTCCATTACAAATATATAATTTGGCCCAATCAGAATGACCCATTACTTGAAAAGATCTAAAGTCCATCTACAAGCTTAACTCATATGGAAATATAATCTTCAAGGATATGCAATCTTAGATATGATATGCAATCTTAGATATGATACAATCTTAGATATGATATGCAATCTTAAATATGATATGCAATCTTAGAAGATATGATTTTGTAATCTTAGAGATTTAATTTGTAGATACCCTTTAATCTTAACCGTTGATGCAATTGATCTGTACCGTTAGATTTGGGGAGGCTCAACTATAAATAGAGGCCTCTCCCTTCATTGTAAATCACTTAAGTTTTGGGGAGCAATAAGAATTCTTGAGAGCATTCACTCAAATTTCTCTCTCTTTTGCGTTCTTACTTTCTGTGGCTTGTTCTTATTTTGTTCTTCGTTCATCTTCGTTTCTTTTTGAGTTGCTTTCGTTTGGGTTAGATTTTGGTGGAGGAATTTCATTGAATCCTCATATTGTGAGAGTTATGTTGACTTAAATGTTTTTTTTTTTACTTTTTTTATTAATCCCTATTCTATTGTTTTTCTATTTTTTAAAATTTGTTAGATATTTATTTATTTTGATATTTATATATGTATATTCTTTTCGAAAAATTACTTTATTTATTTTTTTATTCATTATTATTTACAATAAATTGTTTTATTATAGATCATCATATATTATCTCATTTATTATATATATTATTACTTTAAACCATTTTATATTTAATATCAAACTTTGCCATATTGCTCGTTTTATTAAAATTGTTTTATTATTTTATTCAATTTTTTTCATATATTATTTATCTTGTATTTTTTATTTCATATTTGATCTTTTTAAATGCCCCTCTCTATTATGCCTTTTTTATTTATTTGTTCATTGTTTTAAAATTTAGATTCCATTATTATTATGGTCATTCTTAATTTTTTTTTTTAGCATTATCATTGTCTTTATTCATGTTATTTGCTATTTTACTTTGATTCTTTCTTTTTAATTGTCTATTTAGCCTTAAATATTAATCCTTTATGTAATATTTTAAAAAATAATATGTTTATGTTTATATTATGCATTAGCGCAACATTTTATTCAAATCATTATTTTAAAATATATCCCATTTAATTACCATTTTTTATCCAAAATTTATTTTTTAAATTAAGGCAATATTTGACATTTGGGAATTTTGAAAGAATCGTGCCCTAACTTACTGGGCTTCGATTTTTCTCATTAAGTCTAAATGATTAAATACCCTTTTCAAGTTAAAACGTGTGATTTTCAAATAAAAACTATCTTTGAGAATTTAAGATGTTGTGTCCTAACTTACTGGATGTGATATTTTGATATTTCGAGATAGGGATTTCTAAAAACGAAAGATATTTGACGTTTGGGAAATTTGAAAGGTCGTGCTCTAACTTACTGAGATTCGATCATTTTCTTTTATCCAAATAATTGAATGTCTTTTAAAAAAGTTATAAGTTTTTAAAAAAAAAATCAAAAGGATCATACTTTAAAACCTTTTCAAATCTTCGACATTAGGACATTTAATAATCAATTAGGTACCAATTTTGGGGCGTTACGAGGGTGCTAACCCTTCCTCGTACGTAACCGACTCCCGAACCCAATTTCTCAAATTTTTCTAAACCAGAATCTTTTTTAAAAAAATATCAAAATGTTTCATAAGCTGATCCAATCGCACCTAAACAAAAAGAATTGGTGGCGACTCCATTTCCGTTTTCAGTTTAAAGTCGACCCTGTTTTTCAAACCCTTAAAAATGGTTTTAACAGCTTGGCGACTCCGCTGGGGATACCAATAAGAGAGTCAAGCCGTAACGTTGATTATTTTCTATCCTAATATCGAAATTTTGAAAATTCATTTTGAAATCATACTTCCTTTATTGCATTTGGTTGGTTTATTAAAATATTTCTGCATTGCATTGCATGACCATTGCGGTCGCACCCTTTTAAGTGGGAGTGAGAAGCTACTCCTTCGTGAGGTTTTCACCTCCGTGTAGGATAGTGGATTGCTTTCGAGATACATCCGTACCTATGTCTTCGTGATATTTTCATCTCCATGCAGCCATAGAGAAATGTATTCCCCTAAACTGAACTCGATCCGTATGAGCCTATAATGGGTGAGGATCGAGGAATCTACCGGTTCAGGTACCTGTACTTTAGAACCAAACCCCATGTAGAAAGCCTTAAGAGCCCACCCTAGGTAGAGCCGCTCTAGACCTTAGTGGTTACCCAGATAGGTGATTTATTTTGTTGTTTATTTCTCTTGTACTAACATGTTTTCTTTTATTTTGATTGCATTACATTTTTATCATAGAAAGGAGGTGTTAATTCATATTCGATTTCTAAATATAATAGTTTGTCATAAGAAAACAAATTTCTTAATAAAGTGGATTTACAATACGGTCGTCCAAATATGGCCCAAGTAAACATGACGAGAGAAGGCTAGTAGTCCATAGAGGAATACATGATTTGATTGCCAAAGATTCAAGCCAACGAAGATGATACAAGAGCCGTCACATCCTAATTTTCTTGAAGAAGATAATGAGTGTCATAGAGATAAGTGAGCAATGGTCGTGGCCCAGATCAAGCAACAAGGAGCTAGCAAAGACATCTTTTGGAAAATTTGCAAGATTTGACCATGAAGAAAAGATCAGTGTTTTCACTTGGATTATAAAGGGCAAAGGCCGCATATGTAATCCGTTTCATGTAAAGAAATATGTTTTCTAGAAAAGTTATTCTAATGGAATTGAATTCATAATCAACGCCTCTCTTTCTTTTACATTCATGCATTTGCATTGCATTGTATCGCATCATATGTATTAAAGTTCATAGAAGGACCCTAATTAGTGGAAGTTATTACAAAGAGAGTGAGGAGGAAAGAGAAAGTTAATCTGGGAACTACACACCTTAAAGTTAATCTGGGAACTACACACCTTACAGTTCACATGCCAAAACAAAAAACATGGATCAGAGATTTGAACAACACTAAAAGGACATGCAAGACCAGTTGCAAGAACAATTAGCAAAAATTTAGCAAGATATAAGGGAACAAATGATGGAAACCCAGAGGAATATGGTGGCTCAGATGACTCAGCTCCTGACTGGGGTAATGGACAAAGGAAAGGGCCCCATGACTAATACTAGAGAAGATAATGAGGATTATCCTCCGGGTTTTACCCCACCACATGCGCAAGCACAACCTGAGGTGCATCCTCGAAGGCCGTTTGTCACAATTAGACCACAACAAGGTCAAGTTGATACTGAAGTGCCCATGAATTTCCAGCTAATCCTATTGTCCCTAATTTAGATATAGAAGAGAGGGAAGGAATGAGAATTGAATCCTCAAGGCAGCTAGAGGACCGTTGTAAATGGTTGGAAGAAAAGTTCAAGGCTTTAGAAAATACTAATAGTCATCATGGAGTTTATGCTAAAGACTTGAGCTTGGTCCCAGATTTGGTACTTCCTTACAAGTTCAAAATGCAAAAATTCGAGAAGTACAATAGGACTAGTTGCCCTGAAGCCCACATTACCATGTTCTGTAGATGGATGACCGACTATGTTAACAATGATCAACTATTGATCCATTATTTTCAAGATAGTTTGGTTGGGGCAGCGTCTAGGTGGTACAATCAACTAAGTCGTGCTAAAATCAGTTATTGGAGAGACCTAGCGCAAGCTTTTATGAAGCAATACAATCATGTGATAGACATGACGCCTGACAGAATCACCTTGCAAAATATAAAGAAGAAGTCAAATGAAAGCTTCAAACAATATGCACAAAGATGGAGGGAAGTTGCCATAAAAGTTCAGCCACCACTCCTAGAAAAGGAAACTACAATGCTCTTTATCAATACTTTGAATGCTCCATTCATTACTCACATGATAGGAAGTACCACAAAGAGCTTTGTGGATATAGTAATGGCAGGAGAAATGATTGAAAATGCCATAAGGGGTGGCAAGATTGAAGTAGGGGAAAACACTAGAAGGTCAGCTCCAAGGAAGAAAGAGAATAAGGTGAATAATAGGAGTATATATAACAAAGAATACTCAAAGGCAATCACTCTCAGCCAACCAAGAGTAACTACTGCTGGGCAACAGGGTTCAATAAGGTAGGAATCAGGCACAAAGCAAAACTCTAAAAAGCTTCAATTTACGCCAATCCCAATTATGTACATGGAGTTGTATCAAAGTTTATTCGATGCACATGTGGTGTCCTCATTTTATCTAAATCTGTTACAACCCCCATACCCCAAATGGTATGATTCCAATGCTCAATGTGACTACCATGCGGGAATACCAGGGCATTCCATAGAAAATTGCACGGCTTTCAAGAAAGTAGTTGAGAGACTCATTAAGATGGGGATTGTGAAGTTCGACGATTCCTCAAAACCTAATCTGACGAAGCAGTAAATGCAATAGTTGAAAGTGAGGGCAAGAGAGTTACGATTCCTGGAGGAAGTTAAGAGTCCGAAGGGAATATCAGGGAGTCTGAACATTAAAGAGGGAACCGAGGAATAAAGTTTCCAAGCCATTTCATACTTGGAAGTGTTTTGAACAACGAGACTGTGGAAAAGATCCTTGTATTTTTAAGGTTAATCTAGAGTAATATTCAAAACATGCTTGATATTTTAAGCCTAGAGGCAGTAAGAAACCTTTTGTGAAATAGGCTTGTGTCCAGGATTTTTATTTTAATAAAATGCATCTTTTTTGAACAAATATTTTTTATTCTTTCCCTGTATAGATTCTTTTACGCAGAAATTCTTTTATTCTTCATTCATGATCATACAATATAAATAATCATCCTTAGAATCATTTATTCTTTGGAATTCTTTTATTCCCTCTAGACATGAGCGACGTTGCTACTAACTTAGATTCTCCTTTCGAGTAAGATAGGTGTTTAGAAGGATCTCAGGACTTTAAAGATGATAGAGATTGTAACCTATCTTTTGATTTGTTAAGAATGGTAGAATAAGATGAAAAACAGGTCCTACTCTACAAAGGATCAGTGGATATTGTGAGCCTAGAAAAGAGGTGGAGATTGAAGCTTAGCTCACCACAGAAATAAGACGAGACATCATTGAGTTATTTTCAAGAATTCAAAGATATTTTCGCACGATCGTATCAGGACATGCCTGGGTTACTGAGATGCGAGTATGCTGAAATCTTAAAAGAGGTTCATAAGGATGACATAAGGACACATGCTAATGGTTTCACAATAGCCAAGCTAACCATGAGGTTTGGGTATTGCTAATTTATCATAGAAGGGGATGGCATCAGTTATGCCGTATTTAAGGAGACAAGACCCACGTACCTCTTTCATTTTTTCACAGATTTTTCATATGTGGGGTATGGATGTTATGAGGTCGATCTCGTCAAAAGCTCCTAGCTGATATCAAATCATCAAGAGGGTGAATATTGCTTCATATGCCAATATTGCAAAGTCGACAGTCATCAAATTTCAAAAGAAAAAGGGAAAGGATCATGTGCCGACAAAGAATGTTAGAAAGGATCTTGTTTAGTAATGCACAACTGTACAATGACAAAAGTTTAAAGTCTATTCAAAGATCAGGCGACATATCACAGTGCAACAAAGGCTGCTAAAAGAAAAAAGTACAAAAAGAAAGAAAAAAACAAAAATTATGGAAGGTGACTGAGACTTGTAAGGATTGGCATAAGAAGCTACTATTTACTCTCTATGCTTATCAAACGTCAATTAGGACTTTCGCTGGGGTAACACTTTTCCCATTAGTCTATGGAATAGAGGTGGTTCGGCCCATGAAAATCGAGATTCCTTTTCTCTAAGCTTTGATTGAGTCAAGAATTGGATGAAGTAGAATGTCTGCAGTAAACTTGGCTGAAAAAAAAGGTTTGAAAGTATTCATCATAGTCAAATGTGCCAAAAGTGTACGATGTTGATTTATGACGAAAAAGGTTCACCCAAAGGAATTACATGATGGGGACTTGGTATTGAGGAAGATCCTTTCTATACAAAAGGATTTCAAAAGGAAATGAATGCCAAACACGGAAGGACCTTACGTGGTAAAGAAGGCTTTCCCCAGAGGAGCATTGAGTTTGACTAAGATAAACTTATCCAATCCTATAAATTCAGATTCAGTCCAGAGATACTTAAAAGAGGAGAGACCAAGGTGGAAACCCGCAAAGGGCACTTTGTGACCTTCACAAAAAAAAAAAGAAGAAAAAAAAAAGAGAAAAAGAAAAGAAAAGAAAAAAAGAAAAAAGAAAAAAAGGAAAAAAAAGAAAAAGAAAATGGAAAGGCCAAGGCGAAAACCGCAAAGGGCGCCTTGAGACCAAAGGGGTTTTGAGTTGAAAACCCAAAAAGGGCAGCTCAAATTTTGATCAAAATGGGGAAAATGGTAGTCTTGCTATACCTGAATTAGCAATGAAGAAGTATGCTACGTCTTGAGGCATCGACAAAGTACTCCGGATCCCTTAAACACATATTGAGCTCCAAAGGGTCCTCAAAAGGTTGGTACAAAGAAGCTTAGACTGTGATATCTGGGGTACCTACTTTCCATTTTACCCATTATTTGCTATCTTATTCTTTTCAAGATACATCCCAATAACTTTCTTCTTAATTGCATTTGTTATCCTTGATTAACTTGTTCACTTCGAGCTATGCACCTAATTAATTTTCTTCTTGTCCATTGTTATGATCTTTTTCAAGCATTTCGCATTGAAATAACGATTAATGGACTAATCATACTTTCATAAAAGGAGTTTTGCATATTACTCTGGAGGTCGCTAAATAGTACAGGAACTTGAAACAGGACTGTTATTTAGAACTCACCAAGTTTAAGGGTTGGAAATATTTGAGAAGGAGGAGTCTAAATTGAGACTATCTCCTCGGATTTTCAGTTAGAAATGGTGGTTGATCAAAAAGCAAGATAGTGCATTGGTGATACAATCCTGATGAAAAATGAGCAATGACAACCCAAGCATAGAAGGAATCATTCTCGTAAAATAATATTCTGCATACATACGAGTATCATGCATACACATCTGGTCGGGTCACCTGAGGAGTGATCAGTGGATGGAACACGTTACAGATCCTATACCCAAAGTTGCAGTGGGATGGATTGAAAAAATACAAGTCCTATACTCTTGAAGTGGCAGTGGGAACGGATTAAAAAAAAGTTTCAAATCCTATAATCTTGAACCACAGTGGGATGCTATGAAAATGGTACAAGCTTTATGTCCCTGAGGTATAGTGGAAAGGGCCCTAAAGTCAGTGGGGCAAATCAGTTGAGCAAAAATGTTTTCGGGCTTTCTGTCAAATGCCAGCCGAATAGAAAGACAGCGTACTGTGTTAATGATAGAGGCTTGATGAGCAGCAAAGTGATGACATCCTAATTATTAAAAAAGATCATCCTTGTGACATTTTGCATTCGTACATATATTATTCAGTTAGGAGTATTTAATTTGTTCAGATCATAGCATCCTAACCATTTTACGTAAGCATAAACACATAAAACTGATTCTACAGGATAGGTCCCTCAGAGGACGATGTAGTAACATCGGTGAATTAGTAGATCTTGTCTTCCTGAGTTTGCAGTGAAGTGGATCGAAGATACCAGTCTGGCATCCCTGAGTTTGTAGGGAGCAGATTGAAGAAAGCAGATCTTGTCTTCCTGAGTTTGCAACGAAGTAGATCGAAGATAGTAGTTTGGAGTCCCTGAGTTTACAGAGAGCAGACTGAAGATAGCAGATCTTGTCTTCCTGAGTTTGCAGCGAAGTAGATCGAAGATAGTAGTCTGGCATCCCTGAGTTTACAGGGAGCAGACTGAAGATAGCAGATCTTGTCTTCTTGAGTTTGCAGCGAAGCAGATCGAAGATATTAGTCTAGCATCCCTGAGTTTGTAGGGAGCTGACTGAAGATGGCAGATCTTGTCTTCTTGAGTTTGCAGCGAAGTAGATCGAAGATATTAGTCTGGCGTCCCTGAGTTTGCAGGGAGCAGACTGAAGGTAGCAGATCTTGTCTTCCTGAGTTTGCAGTGAAGCAGATCAAAGAAACCAGTATGGCGTCCCTAAGTTTGCAGGGAGCAGATTGAAGAAAGTAGATCTTGTCTTCCTGAGTTTGCAGTGGAGCAAATTGAAGATAGTAGATCTTGTCTTCCTAAGTTGCAGGAAGCTGATTGAAGATATTAACCTACCTCCCTGAAGTTGCAGCGGAGCAGACTGAAGATAGCAGATCTTATCTTCCTGAAGTTGCAGGAAGTAGATCAAAGATATTAGCCTGCCTCATTGAGTTTGCAGCGGAGCAGACTGAAGACAGCAAATCTTATCCTCCTGAAGTTGCAAGAAGCAGATCGAAGATATTAGCCTACCTCCCTAAAGTTACAGCGGAGCAGACTAAAGACAGCAGATCTTATCTTCCTGAAGTTGCAGGGAGCAGATCGAAGATATTAGCCTGCCACCCTGAGTTTCCAGCGAAGTAGACTAAAGACAGCAGATCTTATCTTCCTGAAGTTGCAGGAAGCCGATCGAAGATATTAACCTGCCTCCCTGAAGTTGCAACGGAGTAGACTGAAGACAGTAGATCTTATCTTCCTAAAGTTGCAGGAAGTAGATCGAAGATATTAGCCTGCCTCATTGAGTTTACAGCGGAGTAGACTAAAGACAGCAGATCTTATCTTTCTGAAATTGTAAGAAGCAGATCGAAGATATTAGCCTACCTCCCTGAAGTTGCAGTGGAGCAGACTGAAAATAGCAAACCTTATCTCCCTGAAGTTACAGTGGAGCAGGTTGAAATTACCAGTTTTTATCTCTTTGAAGTTGCAACGGAGTAGATCAAAACTACAAGACTCTTCTCCCTGAAATAATATTGGAGCTGTTCAAAGCCATTATCCTTATCTCCCTAAAGTTGCAGTGGAGTAAGATAAAACTACACAAACCTTATCTTCCTAAAGTTGCAGTATAGCAGGTTGAAATTACCGATTCTCATCTCTGTGAAGTTGCAGTGGAGTAGATCGAAACTAGAAATCTCTTCTCCTTGAAATTACATTGGAGCAAATAGAAGCACTAATTCCTATGCCCCTGAAGATACAGTGGGATGGAATGAGATTACTCAAAGAAGTCAGAATCCGACAAGACCGAGCAAAATTGGCCATTTTTTAGTCTTTGCTCTATTCTCGTTACACGACAATGAGCAAAGAGGGGCAGTTGTAATAGGCCAATTTAGCCCGTGCCTATACAAAAAATAATAAACCCAAAATAATAAAACAAAGTCCAAGTCCATTACAAATATATAATTTGGCTTGATCGAAATGGCCCATTACTTGAAAAGATTTAAAGTCCATCTACAAGCTTGACTCACATGGAAATATAATCTTCAAGGATATGCAATCTTAGATATGATATGCAATCTTAGAAGATATGATTTTGTAATCTAAGAGATTTAATTTGTAGATACCCTTTAATCTTAACCGTTGATGTAATCGATCTGCACCGTTGGATTTGGGGAGGCTCAACTATAAATAGAGGCCTCTCCCTTCATTGTAAATCACTTGAGTTTTGGGGAGCAATAAGAATTCTTGAGAGCATTCACTCAAATTTCTCTCTCTTTTGCGTTCTTATTATTTGTGGCTTGTTCTTATTTTGTTCTTTATTCATCTTCGTTTCTTTTTGAGTTGCTTTCGTTCGGGTTGGATTTTGGTGGAGGAATTTCATTGAATCCTCATATTGTGAGAGTTAGGTTGACTTAAATGTTTTTTTAACTTTTTTTATTAATCCCTATTCTATTGTTTTTCTATTTTTTAAAATTTGTTAGATATTTATTTATTTTGATATTTATATATGCATATTCTTTTCGAAAAATTACTTTATTTATTTTTTATTCATTATTATTTACAATAAATTGTTTTATTATAGATCATCATATATTATCTCATATATTATATATATTATTACTTTAAACCATTTTATATTTAATATCAAACTTTGCCATATTGCTCGTTTTATTAAAATTGTTTTATTATTTTATTCAATTTTTTTCATATATTATTTATCTTGTATTTTTTATTTCATATTTGATCTTTTTAAATGCCCCTCTCTATTATGCCTTTTTTATTTATTTGTTCATTATTTTAAAATTTAGATTCCATTATTATTATGGTCATTCTTAATATTTTTTTTTAGCATTATCATTGTCTTTATTCATGTTATTTGCTATTTTACTTTGATTCTTTCTTTTTAATTGTCTATATTAGCCTTAAATATTAATCCGTTATGTAATATTTTTTAAAAAATATGTTTATGTTTATATTATGCATTAGCGCAACATTTTATTGAAATCATTGTTTTAAAATATATCCCATTTAATTGCCGCTTTTTATCTAAAATTTGTTTTTTAAATTAAGGCAATATTTGACATTTAGGAATTTTAAAAGAATTGTGCCCTAACTTACTGGGCTTCGATTTTTCTCATTAAGTCTAAATGATTAAATACCCTTTTCAAGTTAAAACATGTGATTTTCAAATAAAAACTATCTTTGAGAATTTAAGATGTTGCGTCCTAACTTACTGGATGTGATATTTTGATATTTCGAGATAGTGATTTCTAAAAACTAAAGATATTTGATGTTTGGGATATTTGAAAGGTCGGGCTCTAACTTACTGAGATTCGATCATTTTCTTTTATCCAAATAATTGAATGTCTTTTAAAAAAGTTATAAGTTAAAAAAAATCAAAAGGATCATACTTTAAAACCTTTTCAAATCTTCGACATTAGGACATTTAATAATCAATTAGGTACCAATTTTTGGGCGTTACGAGGGTGCTAACCCTCCCTCGTACGTAAGTGACTCCCGAACCCGATTTCTCAAATTTTTATAGACTAGAATCTTTTTTAAAAAAATACCAAAATGTTTCATAAGGTGATCCAATCGCACCTAAACAAAAAGGAATGGTGGCAACTCCATTTCCATTTTCATTTTAAAGTCGACCCTATTTTTCAAACCCTTAAATATGGTTTCGACAGCCAGTATTAAGGATCTCATCGAAAACTTACAGCAGCTTGCCAAACAAAGGCTAAGAGAAAAAAGAGAACAGGTATTACTGGCATAAAATCTACGATTGGATTCAAAAGAGCATAGGCCTCGGGCAATTTTGCCAATAAAAAACTACTCGAAAAAAATGGTAGAATTAAAACAGATACAGATCAAATTAAAGATATTAAGCATAACAAAATTTTGTTCTTGGAGATAATTTTGATTGAGTTATTAATATATTTTTTGATATAAGGAAAAAAATGAAGAAAGGAAAATAAGGCAGACTAAATGATCAATAAATTCGATTTAATTCTCTATCCATACGTGCAAAAATCGTAGCAAAAATCTATTCCATAGCTAGAGCTATTTGGAACTGGAATTGACGAACAAGGAATACCCATATTAGTGTTTAGTAGTTTCAAATAGAAATCTAAATGGGGCATGGCCAAGTGGTAAGGCAACGGGTTTTGGTCCCGCTATGCGAAGGTTCGAATCATTCCGTCCTAGAGCATGCTCTATTTATATATCAGCATAACCATATCCGAATCTAAAGTGCTCTTTTTTTGTTTTTAATAACCTTCTTTCTAACAGTCAAGTATTGGAGAAATTGTGATTATTGCTTTTGATTTTTAATGATTTCTTAAGATTGGCACTCGAACAACTGTGAGATTGCTAGATCTATTCTACTGAGTTATTTGATCTATCGGGTTATTTGAAGATGCACGGTAGATTTAAAAAAATTAGTTTATTTGTGTTATTTATAATATTCGTGATATTATTAGTATTTTTGTAATATTATTATTAATGATATTCTTTATTTTGATTTTTTTATTAGAATCGAAAAGTTTAATTAGAATAGAAAAGTATAATAAAAGTTTAAAAAAATAAAAAAAAATATTGCATTCAGACAATCATACAATATGGGGTAGTTTGAATTCTTATTGAGGCTTTTTCTTCCTAAATTATTTCATATAGCATATAGAAGGAAATTGATTTCATATAGAAAGTATAGATATATTACTATGTATCGACTGAACCAATGACTATTCATGATTCCATAATTGAATCAATGCTCCAAACTAGAGGAATGTTATGGTAAAACTTTGTTTGAAACGATGTGGTAGAAAGCAACGTGCGACTTGAAGGACATGATCGGCTATGGATGTCAAAACCCACCACTTTTCGTTATGTAGAAATGAAGGTGCTTTTTGCTAGACATCCTTTGTTCTATTATAATCCGTCTTTTTGTTGGGTTGTAATGTAAATAGTACAGGGTGGAGCTTGAAGAGAAACATCCATTTTTCAGGGGCAAGGATCTAAGGTTAGTTAATGGAAATCAATAAGTTGGAACAACTTCGTAAGTCTATTTGTGATATAGAAATCGAAAGGATCCGATTCAAACTATTTTCAAATCAAAAAGAAAAGTTGTTGGAATTGGTAAAACTCTTTTGATCAAAAGTGTATCATGCGGGAATTAATCGTTCATATGATTCTTTAATAGAAAAAAAAGAGAGAAAAAAGGGCATGTTGCTGCCATTTTTGAAATGATTAAATATCGCCGAAGTAATGTCTAAACCCAATGATTCAAGGCAAAGATAAAAGATCCTAGAACAAGGAAATACCCTTTTCCATTTTCTCAACAACTAGATTAAAATGAAGAATCGAAATAGATTCTAAGCGAGACAAACAAAAAAGGGGTTAGAGACCACTTAATAAAAGAATGCCTAAGGATTTTTTTTTTGAGCATTTTGAGAGTTATTTGACTTGAGTTATGAGAGTACGAATGCTTTTTTCTTCTTCTTTTTTTCGAAAAAAAGACGGGGTTAAATGTCTAATTGATTTGCTAGTTTATGGATCTTTTTGACATTCTAATTCCATACATTATAATTCCATACATAGACATAACTTTTAATTAATCATTTTTTTCTCGAGCCGTACGAGGAGAAAACTTCTTATACGTTTCTAGGGGGTATTATTTAACTACATCTATCCTAATGAGGCGTTTATCGAATCTTTACAATTGATGTTCGATCTCGAAGAGAGGGAAGAGATCTTGGAAAAGTGGGTTTTTATGATCCGATAAATAATCAAACCTATTTAAATGTTCCTGCCATTCTCTATTTCCTTGAAAAAGGAGCTCAACCCACAGCAACTGTTCATGATATTTTAAAGAAGGCGGGGATTTTTACAGAACTTAGTCTTAATCAAACAAAATTCAATTAATGAAATCCAAAAAAGAGGGTGTGGATGATTCATATCTAGCTTTGTATAAATTTTTCTTTATTATTTCCTCCCCCCTCTTGTGGTCTATTCAAACTTTTATTTTAAAAAAAAAATTATTATTCGTATTTCTTATTGCTTTGCTACTATAGAATATTGCTACTATAAAATATAGAATACCGTGTTCTATAACAACAAAACTCGATTTTATATTTTATTGAGCCAATTTTATTGATAGAAAATAGAGAGAAAAAAGATAAAGTGAATAAATGAAGTAATTGCATTTAAACATTTACAAAACAAAATAAAATAAGATAAAATAACAGATAAAATAACATATAAAAAAAGAAAATATTAATAATAATTAATAAAAAAAATGAATTCTTTTTTTTTCATTGTATTTTTTGTAGTCTTTTTTATATTCTTTATTCTTTTTTCAACTCTCAACATTTCTATTCAAAATTTACAATCATATTGACAACAGTGTATCGAACAAATATAATTCGATCATAGATAAATAGATCCATTTATCCTCGTTTGGCACTTCACTTCATTCAAATAATGGGTTCTTTTTTTGAATTTGTTGTGATACAATAAGTTTTTTTTGTTGTAATTGTATTGAAACAAAAAAATGGATAACAATGGAATGAATAAGACAGGAGGCGGTCCGCAAATTTTCACTTATTCTATTTCTATTTCTATGGTTTTATTTGAGAATTTCGTGTCTTTTTTTATATTACAATTTTTGCTAATTTCGTGTTTTGATTGCCTAGTGCAATTCCATTTTTTTATTCCAATTGTATCTACATATTCTAATTTTTTTCGGGTTGCTAACTCAACAGTAGAGTACTCGGCTTTTAAGTGCGCTTAGCATTTTTTACACATTTGTATGAAGAAAGGGATTCGTTCAGACCATCGGTAGAGTTTGTAAGACCACGACTGATTTTGAAAGGAGTGGATGGAAAAAAGAGCATGTCGTAGCAATGGAGAATTCTAAGAATCCTTTTTTTCCGGATCATTCCAAAAAAACCGTTTTTGACTTTTTGGTGCGGAACAAAAAAATGAATTGAATTCAAAGTTGGGTCGAGTGAATAAATGGATAGAGCTCTACGGCCCCAATTATAGGGAAACAAAAAGGAACGAGCTTCTGTTCTCAATTTGAATGATTACCTGATCTAATTAAACGTTAAAAAGAAATTAGTGCCTAATGTGGTAAAGGTCTTTCTCATGAGTAAATTATCGATTTTTTATGAGTCCTAATTATTATTATTAGGCATTCCCTTTATGGGTTAGCCATGAATGTGTAGAAGAAGCAGTATATTGATAAAGAAAAGTTATTTTTTTCCAAAATCAAAAGAGCGATTGGGTTGAAAAAATAAAGGATTTCTAACCGTCTTCTCATCCTATAACGAACATAAATCAATTAGATGGCAAAAGATAGGATAGAGAATCCGTTGATGAATCTGCCTGTCTTCGAGGTATCTATTTTTTTCTTACTATAATACCTTGTTTTGACTGTATCGTACTATGTATCATTTAATAACCGAATAGATCCCCTATCTTTGGTTCAAATTGAATTTGAAATGAAGGAATTTCAAGTATATTTAGAACTAAATAGATCCCGTCGACACGATTTCCTATACCCACTTATTTTTTGGGAGTATATTTATGCACTTGCTCATGAGCATGGTTTAAATAAATCGATGATTTTTTTTGAAAATCAGGGTCATGGTAATAAATTTGGTTCACTAATTTTGAAAAGTTTAATTCTTCGAATGGATCAACAGAATCGTTTGATTAGTTCTGCTAATGATTCCAACCAAAATCAGGTTTTTGGGCACAAAATAATTTGTATTCTCAAATGATAACGGCAGGATTTGCAGTCATTGTGGAAATTCCATTTTCTTTACGATTAATATCTTACTCACAAGGGGCAGAAGTCGCAAAATCTCATAATTTACAATCAATTCATTCAATATTTCCTATTTTAGAGGAAAAATTCTCACATTTAAATTGTGTGTTAGAAGCACTAATACCTCATCCCATCCATCTAGAAATCTTAGTTCAAGCCCTTCGCTACTGGGTAAAAGATGCTTCTTCTTTGCATTTATTACGGTTCTCTCTCTACGAGTATTGTAATTTGAAGAGTTTTATTACTTCAAAGAAATCTATTTCGATCTTTAACCCAAGATTATTCTTGTTCCTATATAATTCTCATACATGTGAATACGAATCCATTTTCCTTTTTCTCCGTAATCAATCTTCTCATTTACGATCAACATCTTCTGGAGTCTTTCTTGAACAAATTTTTTTTCTATGGAAAAATAAAGTATCTTGGCGAAGTCTTTTATAATTATTTTCAGAACAACCTATGGTTGTTCAAAGACCCTTTCATCCATTTTATTAGGTATCAAGGAAAGTCAATTCTGGCCTCAAAGGATACGTCTCTTCTGATCAATAAGTGGAAATATTACTTTGTTGATTTATGGCAATATTATTTTTACCTGTGGTCTCAATCAGGAAGAGTCCATATAAATCAATTATCTAAATATTCTCTCGACTTTCTGGGCTGTCTTTCAAGTGTGCATTAAATCCTTCAGTGGTACGGAGTCAAATGCTAGAAAATTCATTTCTAATAGATAATGCTGTGAAGACGTTGGATACAAGAATTCCAATTATTTCACTCATTGGATCATTGTCAAAGGCGAAATTTTGTAACACATTAGGGCATCCCATTAGTAAGCCGACGTGGGCTAATTTCCCCTATTCTGATATTATTGACCGATTTTTGCGTATATCTAGAAATCTTTCTCATTATCACAGTGGATCTTCAAAAAAAAGTTTGTATCTAATAAAATATATACTTCGGTTTTCTTGTGTTAAAACTTTGGCTCGTAAACACAAAAGTACTGTCCGTGCTTTTTTGAAAAAAAATAGGTTCGGAATTTTTGGAAGAATTCTTTACGGAAACCGAAGAAGAACGTGTTTTTTCTTTGATCTTCCCAAGAGGTTTTTTTGCTTTGCGAAAGTTCTATAGGGGACAAATTTGGTATTTGGATATTATTTGTATCAAGGCTCTGATCAATCATTCATGATTGGTTATGAAATTATGTAAATTCAATTACAATAAAAATAGGAATTTTCCGAAAGGATGAAGAGATAACAAACGAATTTATTCATTTCTAGTATTAAATGTTCAGGCAGTAAGAATAAGAGTGGATTGGCCGAGTATTCCGCTTCTTTTTAGAGTCCTGTTTAGGGAATAAACAGGGTTTTAGATGGATACTGTAATAGGCCCAATTTGCCGGGGCTATACAAATAGAAAATAAACAAAAACCAAAAATAATAAAGTCCTTTGTTATAGTCCATTTACAAGCCCAAAAAATAAATTGCAAGCCTAAATCAATTACCCCAGCCCGGATTAAAAACTAAACCTATACCAACCCATAATCCACTTACATAGCCCAAATTTTAATCTAATTCATACCCAAAATAAACCCAAGCCACTAAACCCAAAACAAGACCCAAATACACTCAAACCTACGGGGCCCAAAAGGCCCAAAGATCTAAACACCAAGTTAGAAACCCTAGGTTTTCTGGAAACCCTTCGCGCTGCTGTAGTCGCTCGGGTCTTCACGTTGTCATCAGCGCCCTACCGTCGCCGTGATTCTCGCATGCCCATCTGCGAAAGGAAAGAAAAACTAACCAGAGAAACCCAAATATGGCAAGAAATCAACACGGCAAATTATTGTACTTTTTATTTTATTATTTTGGCTATAAAAGGCCAAATAAAAATCATTGTAAGGGGAGGGAGTATAAAAAAAAACACAAAAAAGTTTTTGGAAGGTGACTATTTCTTTATTTTCATTCTAATCTCTGTTTTACTTTACTTTTATTTTTTTCATTTTTTTAAAACCCTTTTTCGTGCATATGAATAATAAAAAAGGGAAAGGGAGCTTACTGGACTCCTCGCGACCGCGGCATCGATACCCTTCTCCGTCATCGGCGTCGGACTCAAGCTAGGAGGCAAGGGCTGGTGCCTTTTGGCCTTTTGGTTTTTGAAAAGTCGGCCGAATATGTGAGGCTGTGGGGAAGAAGAGATTTTTAGGGTTTTGTTTTTAAAAATAAAGGGTAGAAAATGAGTTTAAAAAATTCTTTTAATTCTTTTATTAATTAAAATGCCGCGATTTGACCTCCCCCTCCCCCCCCCCCCCCAAAAAAAAAAAAAAACAAACTGCCGAAATTGCGTTGTTTAAGAATGGAAGGATATGTGCATTTTTTGGGGATATTTGCACAGGAGTCCCTCCTTTTAGCAGTGCTATGTGATTAGGTCCCTTTTCTGTTTTATTTTTATTTTAATTTTACTCTTTTTTTATTTGTTTTCGATTTTGGTCCACGAACGGTGCGTTTTGAATGGAGTGGGGATTAATTTCTCATTTCATCCCTTATTTCACTCGCACATTTCAATTGGGCCCCATCATTTTGTTTCTATTCATTTATACCCCTAAATTTGTTTGGTTTTCAACTTTAATCCCTAATCGGCTGACTTTTTTTTTCTTTGTCATTTTTTATTCATTTTTAAAGATTTTGTATGTATTGTTTGCTTAAACTGTTTTTTTTTTTTTTTTTCTTATTTTAAATTTTATGTATTTTGTATTAGAACATTTCTATATTATTTATCTTAAATTGTTCTATTATATATTGTTTTGAATTATTCTACCTATAATATTTTAAATTGTTGTATTTACTCATTTTAAAATTTTTAATCTTATTATTTATTTATTTATTTAAATACTTTATATAGAGTTTATTTTAAATCATTGTGATCTTTTTCATCATTTACATTAGGTGGTTTTATTATATACTATTTTGTTCGTAATATATTATTTATACATATATTATTAAAATTTTAACTAGTTTTAAGTGTTAATTTAAATTTTCTTATATACTTTCCTTTTTACGCTGTTTCATTATTTATTTAAAATTCTCATATATTATTTAAATTTCATATTCTTTTTACTTTATTTTTATGTTCGATTTTTTCATGACATTTTATTTTATTTCTTAATTTTTTGTAAACATCTTTGAATTGTTATTTTTTTTATTGGTTTATTCATTTTCTCAAAATTTAGATTTTATCATTTTTATTATTATTTTTATGTTAGCCTTAACATTGGCCTTGTATTATTGATGCTATTAATGCTACGTTTTTATTCACAAATCATTATTTAAAGAAATAGATTTCATTTAATTACGACATTTTATCCAAAAAAATTTCTTAAATAAGGCAATGTTTTATGTTTAGAAATTCGAGAAATAGTGCCCTAACGTGCTGGGTTTTGATTTCCCGTTTGGCTAAATAATTAAATATCCTTTTAATGAATTTTGTAAAATCATGAGATGATTTTGGTTACGAGAGTTTAAAACATCATATCCTAACGTGCTGGATATGATGTTTGTATTCATTCGAAATACAGGAATCTCAAATTCCAACTCAAATTATTCAAGTTTTTAAAGAAATCATGTTTTAAAATATTTTCGAATTTTCGACATTAGGACAATAACTAATTAATTCGGTACCAATTTTGGGCGTTACGAGGGTGCTAATCCTTCCTCGTACGTAACTGACTCTCGAACCCGTTTTCTTGAATTTCGTAGGCCAAAATCAATATCTTAAACAAAAATTTTTATAAGGTGATCCGATCACACCTAAGCAAAAAGGATTGGTGGTGACTCCATTTTAATTTTTTTTAAAAAAA
>CM035622.1:12969248-13049248 GCA_020496765.1 Gossypium stocksii
AAAACAATGATTTAAGCAAAATGTAACATTAATATACTACAAGGCATCAATACTAAGACAATATAAATTGCATAATATACTAACATTCCATACGAATATAAACAATTAAAAAAAACAAAAACAACACAAAATAATGGATATAATAACCATGTAAAAGCACAAAATAAACAAATACAAAACTTAAATAAATAAATAAGAAGATATAAAGTAAACAATAATGATTTTTTAAAGAGAAAAGAGAAATATAAAAACTTAGAGAAAAAAACTATAAAAAGTACGGGCAAAATGTCAATAAAAATAAATGAACAACAAATAGATATGGTGATAAAAAAATGACAAATTTTTAAAAAGGTTAATATATATATAAATACTTTTAAAAAAAAATAAAGAGTGATTTATAACATATAATATATATCAATTTAATACATGTATTTATAAAACAAAATAATATACGTAAAAAGTAAACAATATAAAGCAAAACTTTACATTTATAATAAATTATTTTAAAATATCGTACAATATACAAAATGTAAAATAATACATAATATTTAATAATAACATACCAATTCTAAAACAATATATAATATTTAATAATAATACAAATTTTTAAAATAATACTTAATACATAATAAATAATTTATGAAAATAATAATATAAAAATAATATATAATAAAACAATTTTATTTATATAAAAAGGGTTTAGAATAAAATAAATAATATATACAAAATATTAAAACAAATAAATAATAATCTAAAAAGAATTAAGTCAGAATAAAAATAAAATTGAAAAAGGATTAAATTAGAATTTTAGTAAAACTTTGGGGCAAAAATGAAAAGAAATAGAACCGAATTTAGGACGTAATTGAAACGCGTGATACAGATGAGGGATTCACTGGGTAAATATACCCTATGCCCAAAACGACGCCGTTCCAGTGTTTGAATGGCCAAAGAACAAATCAAAACAAAAGCAACTTTCAGGGCCAGATTAAAATAAAATAAAATCTAAATTGAACGAAATTATAAATAATAAAAATGCGGAAGGACCAAGGTGGCAAATTGCCCCTTTTTATAAAACACGCAGATCCTACTCGAGTATCGGGTCAACGCGTGGATCCTTAGCTTCTAAATGACGTCGTTTTGTGCTTATTGAATTAAGCAAAACGGCGTCGTTTCTTTATTACTATATAAACTAAAAATTAACCAAAAAAATCATTTAAACCATTCTTAAGAAAAAAAAAACGAAAAGATGCTCTGAAATGCTCTCCCTTCTCCTCGGCCTAAGCTTCGGCAGTGGTCATCGTCCACCGCCTCACGCGCCTCACGCGCCATTGTACTCGACGGTCGGAAGGTCGAAAACCTTTCTTTTTTCAGGTAAATTGCAGGTAACCCCTTTTTCCTTCTTTATTTTAGTTATATGTATGTATATATATATATATATATATATATATATAAAGACGATTTGTATCTGTTGAACAAAATAAAAAAATAAACGAAATAACAGTAAAAAAGAAATCACCTTTCTCTGAAAAAAATGTTTGTATATCTTGATTTGTATATATGTATGCGTATCCATTACAGTCATGATATTTGGCCTTTTATAGGCACTGTCAAAATACATATTTTTGGTATTTTATTATTTATTTGGTTTCTTGCCATTTACTTGCTTCTGCTGTGGTCTTCTTTCCTTTTGCAGGTCTACATGCGAGAATCGCAGCGTCGATTGGGCGCTGATGGTGGCTCGACGAGGGTCCTGTACTTGGTGCTTACGGCGCGAGTCCCTTGCTAGGGTTTCCAGCAGCTGAAAGCGTCTTGGGCCATTTGGGTTGGCCCTGCTATTGGGCTTCGGGTTGGGTCTGAAACTAAGCTAGAAGGTTTAGCTGGGTTAGGTCCGGGTATAGTGGTTTAGGCTTGGGTTAATATTGGGCCAAAAGATGTATAGGGCCTGGTAAATTTATTCTGTTTTGGGTTTTGTAATTTCAACTGGGCTACTGTAAATGGATTGTAAAAAAAATATTTTATTTTGATTTATTTTTGTTTTTGGACTATGTTATGGGCCCGGATAAATTGGGCCTATTACCGTTGCCCCTCTTTGCTCATTGTCGTGTAACAGGAATAGAGCAAAGACAATAAAAAGACCAATTTTGCCCGGTCTTGCCAAGCCTTGAGATCTTGATCTCTATTTTCTTCAAATGACCTTCAACCCATCCACAACTTCAAAGGTATTGGACCATAAATATGACGGCTTCAATTTGCTTCACTACAACTTCAGGAAGGCAATATCTGCTATCTTCAGCCTGCTCCACTACAAACTCAGAGACGCCATGCTGATATCTTTGATCTGCTCCCTGCAAACTCAGGGATTGCCAGATCTGCTATCTTCAATCTGCTCCCTGTAAACTCAAGGATCGCCAGATTTGCTATCTTTGATCTGCTCTCTGCAAACTCAGGGATCGCCAGATCTGCTATCTGCTCCTTGCTAACTTAGGGATCGCCAGATCTGTTATCTTTGATCTGCTCCCTGCAAACCCAGGGATTGCCAGATCTGCTTTTTTCAATCTACTCCCTGCAAACCCAGGGATCGCCAGATCTGCTATCTTTGATCTACTCCCTGCAAACTCAGGGATCGCCAGATCTACTATCTTCGATCTGTTCCCTGTAAACTCAAGGATCGCCAGATCTGCTATCTTCAATATGCTCCCTGCAAACTCAGGGATCGCCAGATCTGCTATCTTCGATCTGCTCTCTGCAAACTCAAGGATTTCCAGATCTACTATCTTCGATCTGCTCCCTGCAAACTCAGGGATTGCCAGATCTGCTATCTTCGATCTGCTCCCTGCAAACTCAGGGATTGCCAGATCTACTATCTTTAATCTGCTCACTGCAAACTCAGGGATGGCCAGACTAATATCTTCGATCTTCTCCCTGCAAACTCAGGGAGTGCTAAATTTGCCATCTTCGATCTACTCCCTGCAAACTCAGGGATTGCCAGATTGCCATCTTCAAACTGCTCATTGCAAACTCAAGGATGCCAGATTTTCAATCTTTGATCTACACTGTCCCCTAAAGAACATAACCTGTAGAATGGGTATATGCTTATGTCTAATGATTAGGATGCCATGAATGAGTCAAATGCTCCTAATTAAACATACTATGATGCAAAAATGTTATGAGAACGATTCCTATTTCAGGTGTCCTCACTCATTCATTTATCGGGGTTTCATCATATTCTGCTCATATGCTTTGAATCTTTTCCCCTCAATTGGGTCCGTCATACCATCCCCAAATGTTATAACCCACTGGAGATGTTTGTGAAATGATCCTTTTTTAAGATCGATATTGCTCAACTCATTAATTTGTCTAATCATCATTTGGACAAAAGAGATAGTCTCAATTTAGACCTTTCTCACGTACCTCCGACCCTTACACATGGGAATTCTTAAACAATTGTCCCGTTTCAGTTTCTTGTATTATCTGAAAATTTCTAGAGTAATATGCAAAACTTCTTTTGTGAAAATATTACTAGTTCATCAATCATAATTTTAATGCAACATGCTTTGTGAATAATGGGCAACAAATAAATTGATCTTTGAGGATAGTTAGATTTGAATAAATTATCAAAGATACAAAGGAAATGAATATGGGAATATATCTTTGAGAAGAAAAAGAATCCAAAGGTAGTAAATAGGACAAAAACCAGGTGCCCTAGATATCACAGCTTGGGCTTCTATATACAAGCTCCGTGAAGACTGCTTTGAGCTTAACATGTGTTTAGAAGATTCAAAATACTTTGTGACGCCCCAATATGTAACATACTTTGCTTCTTATTGATCAAGACCACTGTATGCCTTTCAAAATTTGAGCCGCCCTTTCAGGTTTTCAACTCAAAACATCTTTGGTCTCAAGGCGCCCTTTGCGGGTTTTCACTTTGGCCTCTCCATTTTTTTTTAGAAGTCTCAAAGCTCCCTTTACGGGTTTTCACCTTGGCTTTTCCTCCGTTTCAGGCAAAAAATTTCTTAACTAAGTCCGAATTCACAGGATTGGATAAGCTTTTCCCATCTATTTCGGTCAAAATTAGTGCACCTCCAGAGAAAGCCTTTTTTACCACATATGGTCCTTCCCAATTTAGCATCTATTTTCCCCAAAATCCTTCTGTATGGGAAAGATCTTTTTTTGTACAAGGTTTCCCTCATGAAATTCTCTTGGGCGAACTTTTTTGTTGTAAGCTCGCATCATTCGCTTTTGATACATCTGACCATGATGAATAGCCCTTAGCCTCTTTTCTTCAATAAAGTTCAATTGATCATATCGCGATAGAATCCATTCTGCTTCATCCAGTTTTACCTTCGACGAAATTCGAAGAGAAGGTATTTCTACTTCAATGGGTAGAACTACCTCCATCTCATAAACCAATGAGAAAGGAGTTGCCCTAGTAGAGGTTCTGATAGATGTTCGATAAGCAAAGAGTGCAAATGGTAATTTTTCATGCCAATCTCTGTAGGTCTCAGTCATTTTCCCCACTATGTTCTTGATGTTTTTATTAGCTGCTTCCATTACCCCATTCATTTTTGGGTGATACGGAGATGAGTTGTGATGTTTGATCTTGAATTGGCTGCAGACTTCCGCTATCGTGCTGTTGTTCAAGTTCAGTGCATTGTCTGATATGATCCTCTTAGGTATTCTATACCGACAAATGATCTCCTTCTTCAAAAATTGACTAACTGCTGACTTAGTAACGCTTGCATACAAAGCAGCCTCCACCCATTTTGTAAAGTAGTCAATAACCACAAAGATGAAACGATGCCCGTTTGAAGCCTTTGGTGAGATCGGCCCAATGACATCCATGCCCCACATGGAAAAAGGCCATGGGGAAGTCATAACATGCAAAGGTGAAGGTGGTACATGAATCTTATCCCCATAAATATGACATTTATGACATCTCTTGGCATAGTTGATACAATCTCCTTCCATAGTAGACCAATAGTATCCAAACCTCATGATTTGTCTAGCCATAGTGAAACCATTAGCATGGGTCTCACAAACACCCTCATGGACTTCTTCCAAGATTTTTCTAGCTTCCACAGTGTCAACGCATCTCAAGAGCACCTGATCTTTCCTTCTTTTGTATAGGATATCCCCATCCAAAACATAGTCGCAAGCTAATTTCCTTAATGTTCTTTTGTCATTCTTAGTTGCCTACTCAGGGTATTCACGATCATAATATATCCTGATACCAAGGATAGTCATCCCTTTCCTCTTCTTCCATGTTACAACAATGAGCTGGAACCTCAGAAATACTCATCTGAATAGGCCTCACATCCTCTTCTTTGTTTACTTTAATCATGGAAGCCAGAGTTGCCAAAGCATCTGCCATTTGGTTTTCATCTCGTGGGAGATAATTAAAAGTGATGTCATCAAACTCCTCAATTAGCCCTAAAGCTATCTTTCGATAATTAATCAATTTGAGGTCTCTTGTCTCCCATTCTCCCTTGAACTGGTAAATCATTAATGCGGAGTCTCCATATACTTTCAGTGTTTTAATTTTGCACTCTATGGCTGCCCGAATTCCCATGATGCATGCTTCATACTCGGTCATATTGTTTGTGCAATCAAAATCTAGTTTGCATGTAAATGGATAATGATCTCCATTTGGGGATACCAAGACTGCCCCAATTCCATTTCCTACAGCATTTGATGCTCCATCAAAGTTCATCTTCCACGGATACTCTTTAGAAATTGCCACATAGATTAGCTCTTCATTGGGGAAATCAAAGCTCAACGGTTCATAATCTTCTAGAGCTCTGCTAGCCAGAAATTTTGCTATTGCGCTTCCTTTTATAGCCTTTTGATTCACATAGATTATATCAAACTCAGAAAGTAGTATCTGCCACCTTGCCATTCTTTCATTTAGAGCAGTCGGCTCCATCATGTACTTTAATGGGTCCAGTTTTAAAATTAACCAGGTTGTATGATATAACATATATTGCTTCAATCTTCGAGTTGTCCAAATCAAAGCACAACACAACTTCTCAATCGGCGAATATCTCATCTCACACTCAGTGAATTTCTTACTGAGGTAATAGATCGCCTTCTCTTTCCTTCCTGACTTATCATGTTGACCAAGCATACATCCCATAGAGTTACTGAACACTGACAAGTACAATATTAACGGTCTATCTAGACTAGGCGACGATAGTACTGGAGCATTTGACAAATATTGCTTAACTTTATCAAAGGCATTTTGGCATTCAGCATTCCAAGTACCTTGGTTGTGCTTCTTAAGGAGGCGAAATATGGGATCACATTTCTCAGTTAATTGTGAAATAAACCGAGCATTGGAGGCAACTCTTATATGACTCTGACCTTGTCTGAATCAACCTCTATCCCCCTTTCGCTGACAACAAAGCCCAATAGTTTCCCTGCCTAGCTCCAAAGGTACACTTTACCGGATTAAGCTTTAATTGAAATTTTCTTAATCTCAGGAACAACTTCTTCAAGACTTTAATGTTCTCCTTCTCTGTTTGAGATTTGGCAATCATGTCGTCAATGTACACCTCAATTTCTTTGTGCATCTTGTCATGGAATAAGGTTACCATAACCCTTTGGTATGTTGCCCCTACATTCTTTAGCCCGATTGCCATTACCTTATAACAAAAGGTGCCCCCACAATGTTATGAAGGTGGTTTTCTCCATATCCTCAGGATGCATCTTTATCTGATTGTATCCCGAAAAACCATCCATGAAAGAGAACAATGAGTATCCCGTCGTGTTATCCACCAACGTGTCAATATGAGGCAAGGGGAAGTTATCTTTAGGGTGGCCTTATTTAAATCCCTGTAGTCCACACACATCCGAACCTTTCCATCTTTCTTTGGGACAGGAACAATGTTGGCAACCTATTCTGAGTATTTGACCACCTGTAGGAAACCAGCATCAAACTATTTCTTGACTTCCTCTTTTATTTTTAGTACTACATCAGGTCTCATTCTTCGTAGCTTCTGTTGAACTGGCTTGCATTCTTCTCTTATAGGGAGACGATGCACTACAATATCAGTATCTAGCCCCGGCATATATTGGTATGACCATGCAAATATGTCTCTGAACTCTCGCAATAACTCAACACGATCTTGCTTTGTCTTTTTGGTTATGTGCGTTCCAATCTTCACTTCTTTCCCTTCCTCTAAGGTTACATTCTCCACTGTTTCTTTATGAGGTAAAATTTGCTTCTCCTCTTGCTTTACCATTCTTAACAAATCTGGAGACACGTCAAAATCCCTGTCACCTTCAAAATCCTGAGGTTCCTCTAAACACATGTCTTGCTCAAAAGAGAAATCAGGATTTGTGGTATCATCGCTCATGTCATTGATATCTAGGGACCTGTAATGGGCACAAAAGAATGTACAAAGAATGAATGAATTTAAGAATGACTATTTCCATGTTTAAGAATGAAATGAAAAATTTAGAAAGAAATTAAAAGGTCAACAGAATATTTATCGATATGAAAGAATATTTGCTCAAATTGATAACAAAGGGGTATTTTATTGAAACAAAAATGTCTGAACATGAGCCTATTTCACAAATGAAATCTTATCACTCCTAGGCTTTAGAGCAACAAGAGTGTTCTGAATATTACTCTGTATAACTTCTAAAGACTACAGGAAGTTCTTCAGCAGTCCAGTTGTTTAAGGAGCTCCCCGGTTCATAAGGACGAATGCCCAATATGTTTCTTCGCTCAGTTCCTTCCTCATGTATAGCATTGATATAAGGAACTTCATTTCTCAGCAACTCTCTCTCAGGGTGAATGATTCCTCCTGATACAAAAGTCTAGGATATATGAGGAAATGTCATTGACTCCCACTTGACTTCTTTTCCACTCAACCGTGCCCTTCTTCACTCTTGCTGCTTCTCTAGCTCTTTCTTCCTCTGTCTAGGATCTGGCCTGAAACCCAAGCCAAAATGGTCTCTTTTCTCCTTCAGTTCTGGAACTTGGATCCCTCCTTGGAGATATCTACCCAATCCTTTTCCTGGTAAGGCTCTTTTCCCCACCATCATTTGCAAGCCCATTTTTGTAGTTCTGGATATCTTAGGTAACGGAACTTTACTTCCTTCCATAATGAATGTCCCCGTTTACAAATTCCAAAGATCAAAAAAAGCATTCTACTACCTCCTCATTTGCCTCTAGATAGGGCGCATCATTGGTAATCATCGCTATGAAGTCTTCCTCCGCATTTATAGTAACCAGCCATCCTTCTGTTACTAACTTCAAATTTTGGTGCAAAGATGAGGGCACCGCTTCTGCCGAATGTATCCGTGGCCTTCCCAACAAGCAATTATAGGAGGGCTTGATGTCCATCACCAGAAAATCCACCTCATACGTGTTTGGCCCAATCAACAAAGGTATGTCAATCCTTCCCATCACTTTTCTCTCCGTGCCATCAAATGCTCTCACTATGTTATGGCATGTTTTCATGTGAGAACTATCTATTGGCAACCTGTTCAAGGTGGACAATGGCAGGATAATTAGAGTCGATCCATTATCGATTAGCACGCTAGGTAGTGTATATCCTTTACAACGAGTAGTGATGTGCAAAGCCTTGGTCGATCCCATGCCCCCAGATGGAATTTCATCATCATTAAAGTAGATGAAATTGTCGGCACTTATGTTACTAACTAGACGATCCAACTTGTTGGCGGATATATCGTTAGTAACGTAGGTTTCATTTAGCACTTTCATCAATGCTTCGCGATGTACTTCTGAGCTCAAAAGCAAAGCTAACACCGATATACGAGCTGGTTGTTTGCGCAACTGCTCTACCATGCTGTATTCACTATGCTTCAAGAATTTTAAAAATTCTTTAGCCTCTTCTTCTTTTACAGGCTCATTGATAAGCGTCTCAACTCCTTTTTCTTGCTCCACTACCGAGGTTTTTACTTTCACAGGCTCAGTCTTGACGTTTACCGAGTCATAATGCCTTCCACTACGTGTGTAAGATCCCTTGTCTTGGACCTCCTTGGAAGTACTAAGTATGGTCACATTGCAGTTGTAATTCCAAGGTACCATTCTGTTATCCTTGTAAGGAAAGGAAACAGGTTTCTAGATTATGACCTTTGTCACCATTTGAGTTCTACCCTCCGTGTTCCTTGGTTAGGAGATGATGATCCTCGAGTAATTGACTTTTGGATTTGTCAACTCCCCTTCTGTTGCACATACATTTCTTTCATCTAAGCCTTCTTCATAAAATTCTAATTTATTATTATCCATAAGGCTTTGCACCAAAACCCTAAACTCGACGTACTCCTGGATCTCATGCCTTTCTTCTTTGTGGAACTCACAGTAGTCCCTTACTTCTTCATATCCTTCCTCAAAAAGTAACATTCCTCTACCCACTATTTCTTTCCAAACTATTTTCATAAGAGTTCTTACTTCAGCTATATCCTCCTTGATCATTCTCACAATATTTTCCCCAATTGCATTTACCCCCTTATCTCCATGGTTAGGTACGAGTTTTCTACGCTAGGAGTATCATCAGATTTTACAATCCCCATCTTAATGAGTCTTTCCACTGTTTTCTTAAAGGTAGTGCAATTTTCAATTGAATCCCCTATATTCACGCATGGTAGTCACATTAAGTGTTCGAATCATATTATTTAGGGTATGGGGGTTGCAACAGTTTTAAATAAAACGGGGACACCACGTGTGCGTCAAACAAACTTTGATATAGCTCCTTATATGTTATTGGAATGGGCGTAAATTGAAGCCTTTCAGAGTTTTACCTTGCGCCAGATTCATGCCTTTGCAAACCTTGTTGCCCAGTAGTGGTTGCTCTTGGTTGGCTGAAAGTAATAGCCTTCGAGTTGTATGTACTCGCATTATTCACCTAATTATCCTTCCTTCTCGGGGCTGACCTCTTGGTAGTTTCCCCTTCAATCTTGCCACCTCTTATGGCATTTTCAATCATCTCTCCTACCATTACTATATCTGCAAAGCTCTTAGTGGTACTCCCTATCATGTGAGTAATGAATGGGGCCTTCAAAGTGTTGATAAAGAGCATTGTAGTTTCTTTTTCCAGAAGCAGTGGCTGAACTTGCTTGGCAACTTCCCTCCACCTTGGCGCATACTACCTAAAGCTTTCATTTGACTTCTTTTCCATATTTTGGAGGGTGATTCTGTCAGGCGTCATATCCATCAAATGATTGTACTGCTTCATAAAAGCTTGCGCGAGGTCTCTCTAGGAACTAATCCTAGCACGGCTTAATTGATTATACCACCTAGACGCTGCCCCAACCAAACTATCTTGGAAATAGTGGATCAACAATTGATCATTATTAACATAACCGGTCATCTGCCTACAGAACATGGTGATATGAGCTTTGGGGCAACTAGTCTTATTGTACTTTTCGAATTCGGGCATCTTGAACTTATGAGGGAGTACCAAATCTGGGACCAAGATCAAGTCTTTAGCATCAATGCCATGGTGATTGTAAGCATTTTCCAAGGCTTTAAACTTCTCTTCTAACCATCTGCAACGGTCTTCTAGCTACCTTGATGATTCCATTCTCATTCCTTCCCTCTCGGCTATATCTAGATCAGGGAGAATAGGATTAGCTGGGTTTTCTCCTGGGTTAGATCCTGATCCAACTTGGAAATTCATGGGCACTTCAGTATCAACTTGACCTCGTTGAGGTCTAATCGTGACAGACAGCCTTCAAGGATGCACTTTAGGTTGTGCTTGAGCATGTGGTGGGGTAAAACCCGGAGGATAATCCTCATTATCCTCTCCAGTGATAGCCATGAGCCCTTTCCTTTGTCCATTGCACCAGTCAGCAGTTGGGACATCTGGGACATCATATTCCTCTGAGGTTCCATCATTTGCTCTCTCATATCCTGTTGTATTTTTGCCAACTGCTCTTGCAACTGGTCTTGCATGTCCTTTTGGAGTTGTTCAAATATCTTATCCATGTTCTTTGTTTTGGTACATGTACCGTAACGATGTGTAGTTTCCAGATTAACTTTCTCCTTCCTTTCTCTCTTTTATAATAACTTCCACTAATTAGGGTCTTTCTAAGGATTTGAATACATATGATGCGATGTATGCAAATGAATGCAAAAAGATATCGATTCTGATTCAGTTTCATTTAGAAAACTTTATTTAGAAAATAAAATTCTTTACACAAAATGGATTACAAATACGCTTTCACCCTAAGGCCCAAAGCTTTAACCCTTCTAAACAATACAGCTAATTCTTGACCCCTATCCGATTCTAACTCATACTTTACACTTAACATATCAGCCTATGCTGCCAAAACCTGTAAATGATCAGCCACTTCCTGAATTTGGACTATGGCCTCATCCATGAGATAATCCCTACTTCTAACTTGCTCGTGAGAATGATGAAGCTCCTCCTTCCAATGCCCTTCTCTTGCTTCAAGATGCTTGATCCGGAGTTGACAGTTTTGTAACGCTGACTCCAACCTTTCAATCTTGCCCTTCATTTCCTCAATCTTGTTCAGACTTGACTTTAACTCGGCTATAGAATTATGACTTTGAAGGTGATGAAGAGACCGTCCAAGTTCAGCCACTTTAGTCTTTAATCCACACTTCTCCTTCTGACTCTCTGCCAGACTCTTTTCTAAGGCTTCGTTTTTCACCTAGATTTCTTGGAACTTCCTCTCCCATTGATCAGCTTTGGCTCTTTCTTCTCGAATCTCTTACTGCCACTATTCTGAAGTCTTCCCCAATCCAGCTCTTTTTACCGATAGCTGTATCTTCTTATATTCAGCCTTCAAATCATCTCGGTCTTCTTCAACCTTCCTCTTCTCTTTTTTTACCTTTTCGGCCTCCAATTTCTGAACATCCACGTCTAACCTTAAGTACATTTTTTCTTCCTTTAGCTTCTTTATCTTCTTTCTGAGCTCTAAACTCTTCCTTTCGAACTATTGTTTTACAATTTCTAATTCTGACGGAACCACTCGCAAGCACTCCTCCATCGATCGGGCACCCTCCAAACTTGGCCTAGGGATGTTATCATTCATCCTTTTGCTAAACCACCCCTTGTACTCGAGGGACATCATCGACCCTCAGTCAGAATTTTCACAAAGCAAGTCCGCTTCCAAGCTTCAGAAATCTCTTGAATCTTCTTCTTATAATATCCCCATTATATGAGAATTCACATCGAGCTAATCCTTGTGTTGCCGGTATACACTGCCTTGCTTTATACTGCCTTAGCATGAGCAACGGTGCATATCCAATAGCTCCCCAGATTCTAGAAAGAGGTACCCAATCAAAATTTCCACACTGATAGAGGACCTCATTGGGAACCATCCAAGAAGCCTTCCACTCAACATCTTCTTCCTGGAGGTTTCGAAGAATTTCCATCCACTTTTCTTCTGAAATATCATCCTTCCTTGGCATGGCTACTACGTCCTTTAATGGGGAATAATTTTCAAAGAACACTTGGCAAGGAACTTTGTCGATCTTCCAAAAGTGACTGTGGTACCAAACCAACAATAACTGCACGCATCCAATGAACCTACCCTCACCAGCCCTTCGGCATGCATTCAAGGATCTAAACGTCTCGGCTAGGATTGCAGGTAGAGGTGTGACTTGTTTTCCAAGTCGATCAAATAAATCCGTGACTGCCTCATCAATGTGACTCAAAGCTTTAGGGAAGATTACCAAACCATAAATACTTAAGGCCAAAACATCAACTTTCCTCTTCATATCTGGGTGCGCTAATATCAGATCCCTCAAACTTGCCCAGAGAATGCATTTACCATCACCCTTTTGTTGGATTTGGGATGTGACCCACTGTTCACTCATTCCTGTAATACTCATTAATGTTTTCACAAAAGTCGTGATATTAGCAGCCCTAAAATAAGCTTTGTTGTCGCGAATCCTTGGATAGTGAAGCAAAGCTATATACTCTTCCAAAGTATGTACTAAATCCACCTCTCCAAATGTAAAACAATTATAGGCAGGGTTCCAAAACTATACCATAGCTCGAAACAAATGCTTATCCACCTTAACGTCAAGCAAGTAAGGTAGATCACCATAATTATGGTAGAACAACTGCTTAGTTTTGTCATTCCAATGGGCCCAAATATCTTTCAACTCCTGAAGCTTGTTCTGTCCCTTGCTGATGTGAGTGAAGTCCCACAACTCTGACATATACCCCTCAGTGACACTATCTCCCTTCTCTAATTGGGTTTTCTCTGACCATGCACAGACGGTAGCATTGTCCTCCACTTTATCAAGATATTCATTCTCCATAACAAGACTTCCTAATTTAGAAATCGAACCGTGAATTGACATCTTTAAATGCCGAATGTCATACAATGACAACAAAATAAAATTGGTTAGTGTCATGTATATAAGACATAATTCAAAAAGAATATTAAAAAACAGGACTTGTATGGGTAATCACTATGGGTTAACATAGTTCTACTTAAGGCGAGCTCCTAGGGTTTACTATATGTGTTTTCGGTTCTAAAGAAAAAGGTACCTGAACCAGCAGATTCCTCGATCCTCACCCATTATAGGCTCATGTAGACCAGTTCAATTCAGGGGGACACATTTCCCTATGGCCATGCAGAGATGAAAATCTCACAGAGACATAGGTACGGATGTGTCTCGGAAGCGATCCACTAGCCCATGCGGAGGTGAAAACCTCACGAAGGCGTAGCTTCTCACTCCCACTTAGAGGGTGTGACCACAACGGTCATGCAATGTAATGTAGCAATATTTACAAAGTCCACAAAATATAGCAAAAGATGCATGATTTTTTTAAAACAAATTTTCAAAATTTTGACATTAGGACAAAAAGTAATCAATTTTACAGCATGACTCTCTTATTAGTCCCTAGTGGAGTCGCCAAGCTGTCGAAACCATTTTTATTTTTGAAAAACGACGGGGTCGACTTTAAGAAAAATGAAAATGGAGTTGCCACCAATCCCTTTTTTGCTTAGTGTGATCGGATCACCTTATAAAATGTTTTATTTCAAAACATTAATTTTGGTCCACGAAAATTCAAGAAAACGGGTTCGGGAGTCGGTTATGTACAAGGAAGGATTAGCACCCTCGTAACGCCCAAAATCGGTACTGAATTGATTATTTATTGCCCTAATGTCGAAAATTTGAAAAGATTTTTAAAACATGATTTCCTTTTAAAAACTTGAACAATTTAAGTTGAATTTCGAGATTCCTTGGTTTCGAAAGAATACAAACATCACATCCAGCACGTTAGGACACAATATTTTTAATCCTCGAAACCAAAATAATCTCGTGATTTGCAAAATTCATTAAAAGGATATTTAGTTATTTAGACAAACAGAAAATCGAAACCCAGCACGTTAGGGCACTATTTCCCGAATTTCCAAACACCAAAATATTGCCTTATTTAAGAAAAAAAACTTTTCAATTAAATGAAAGATATTTAAAAAAAAAAATAATGATTTAAGCAAAATGTAACATTAATATACTACAAGGCATCAATACTAAGACAATATAAATTGCATAATATACTAACATTCCATTCGAATATAAACAATTAAAAAAAACAACAACAACACAAAATAATGGATATAATAACCATGTAAAAGCACAAAATAAACAAATACAAAACTTAAATAAATAAATAAGAAGATATAAAGTAAACCATAATATTTTTTTAAAGAGAAAAGAGCAATATAAAAACTTAGAGAAAAAAACTATAAAAAGTACGGGCAAAATGTCAATAAAAATAAATGAACAACAAATAGATATGGTGATAAAAAAATGAAAAATTTTTAAAAAGGTTAATATATATATATATATAAATACTTTTTAAAAAAAATAAAGAGTGATTTATAACATATAATATATATCAATTTAATAATATACGTAAAAAGTAAACAATATAAAGCCAAACTTTACATTTATAATAAATTATTTTAAAATATCGTACAATATACAAAATGTAAAATAATACACAATATTTAATAATAACATACCAATTCTAAAACAATATATAATATTTAATAATAATACAAATTTTAAAATAATACTTAATACATAATAAATAATGTATGAAAATAATAATATAAAAATAATATATAATAAAACGATTTTATTTATATAAAAAGGGTTTAGAATAAAATAAATAATATATACAAAATATTTAAAAAAATAAATAATAATCTAAAAAGAATTAAGTCAGAATAAAAATAAAATTGAAAAAGGATTAAATTAGAATTTTAGTAAAACTTTGGGGCAAAAATGAAAAGAAATAGAACCGAATTTAGGACATAATTGAAACGCATGATACAGAGGAGGGATTCACTGGGTAAATATACTCTATTCCCAAAACGACGCCGTTCCAGTGTTTGAATGGCCAAAGAACAAATCAAAACAAAAGCAACTTTCAGGGCCAGATTAAAATAAAACAAAATCTAAATTGAACGAAATTATAAATAATGAAAATGCGGAAGGACCAAGGTGGCAAATTGCCCCTTTTTATAAAACACGCGGATCCTATTTGGGTATCAGGTCAACGCACAGATCCTTAGCTTCTAAACGACGTTGTTTTGTGCTTATTGAATTAAGCAAAAACGACGTCGTTTCTTTATTACTATATAAACTAAAAATTAACCAAAAATCATTTAAACCATTCTTAAGAAAAAAAACGAAAAGATGCTCCGAAATGCTCTCCCCTTTCCTCGGCCTGAGCTCCGACAGCGGTCATCGTCCACCGCCTCACGCGTCGTCGTACGCGTCGATCGGAAGGTCGAAAACCTTTCTTTTTTCAGGTAAATTGTAGGTAACCCATTTTTCCTTCTTTATTTTAGTTATTTATATATTTATATATATAAAGACGATTTGTATCTATTGAACAAAATAAAAAAATAAACGAAATAACAGTAAAAAAGAAATCACCTTTCTCTAAAATTTTTTTTTGTATATCTTTATTTGTATATATGTATGCGTATCCATTACAATGATGATATTTGGCCTTTTACAGGCACTGTCAAACTACATATTTTTGATATTTTATTATTTATTTGATTTATTGCCATATACTTGCTTCTACTGTGGTCTTCTTTCCTTTTGTAGGTCTGCATGTGAGAATCGCGGCGACGATCAGGCGCTGATGGTGGCTCGATAAGGGTCCTGTACTGGGTGCTTGCAGCGCGAGTCCCTCGCTAGGGTTTCCAGCAGTTGAAAGCGTCTTGGGCCATTTAGGTTGGCCCTGCTATTGGGCTTCGGGTTGGGTCTAAAACTAGGCTAGAAGGTTTAGCTGGGTTAGGTCCGGGTATAGTGGTTTAGGCTTAGGTTAATATTGGGCCAAAAGGTGTATAGGGCCTGGTAAACTTATTCTGTTTTGGGTTTTGTAATTTCAACTGGGCTGCTGTAAATGGACTGTAAAAAAAACATTTTATTTTGATTTTTTTTTTAGACTATGTTATTGGCCCGAGCAAATTGGGCCTATTACAACGAAGAAAGAAATAATCTCTCCTATTTACTCCGTCGATGAAGAATCAAATTATCACTATATTTATTCCTTTTTCTACTTCTTCTTCCAAGTGCAGGACAACCCCAAGGGGTTGTAGGTTTTTTTCTACCAATTGGAGCCCTCCCTTCACCACCCCCATAGGGATGGTCTACAGTGTTCATAACTACTCCTCTTTCTACAGGACGCTTACCTAGGCAACATTTAGATTTGGCTCTACCCAAACTTTTCTTGTTCACCCCAACATTCCCCACCTGTCCGACTGTTGCTAGGCAGTTTTTGGATATCAAATGGACCTCCCCAGAAGGTAATTTTAATGTGGCCGATTTCCCCTCCTTTGCAATCAGTTTCGCAACAACACCCGCTGCTCTAGCTAATTGTCCACCCCTTCCAAGTGTATTTTTATGTTATGTATGGCCGTGCCTAAGGGCATATCGGTTGAAGTAGATTCTTCTTTTTGATCGATCAATCAAACCCCTTCCCAAACTGTACAAGCGTCTTCCAAAGTATGCAACTTTTTGGATGTAGATGATGATATCTATACAGATGGATTCGTATAATTCTTATCGTATAATTCTTATATATATATTTTACAATGAAGTACCACATGAGTGGATATATAGGAATCCAAATCTCTCGAACCACTCATGTTATGATCTTCTACATCCTAGGTCTTCCCGTTCCGTCATCTGGCTTATGTTCTTCATGTAGCATTCAGACCGAATGACTCTATGAAATTACGTCGATACTTCCACATATTATGGGTAACGTAGGAGACATCTCTATTTTTCCCCCGGGGAATCTTTAGAATTACCACTGCTTAGCTTTCAATTCGCCTCTGACCATCAAATGAAATGTGAATAACCCGTCCTCCTCTCTTTGAAACAAGGGGCGCTTCTGGTTCTGTCGGTGCTTGAAACAATTTTGTCTTTTTCATATTACTATATCTCTAGAGTCAATAATTTTATATGAGGAACTACTGAACTCAATCACTTGCTACTGTTACTCTTCAGTTTTCTGCTGAGGTCTATCCTGTAAAGGTGCTCAAATTGGATCAGTGATCGATTTTTAGGTTTCGTCATAAACCTAATTGGTTCCTTCCAATTACGTAAATCAATAGTTCAAACCGCACTCAAAGGTAGGGCATTTCCCATTTTTATAGGAACTTCTGTACCAGAAACAATGGTATCTCCAATTATAGCCCCTTTGGGATGTAAAATATATCTCTTCTCACCATCCTCATAGTGTATGAGACAAATGTATGCATTTTGATTAGGGTCGTATTCTATGGCTACGATTCTACCATATATGTCTTTTTCATTTCATCGAAAATCAATTTTACGGTATAGACGCTTATGACCTCCCCCTCTATGCCTTGTGGTAATGATTCCTCTGGTATTACGACCTTTACCACAATGATGTTGTCCATAGATCAAATTATTTCGTGGATTGGGTTTCACTTGACTGTCTACGGCTCCATTACGTGTGCCCGAGGTAGAAGTTTTTTATAAATGTATTGCCATGCTATTAAGTATTTTGATTTAAGTTCTTTTCGTTCTAAGAGGTGGAATAGAATAACCCAGTTGAATCGTAATGATCATACCCTGTAATGCATTGTATGTCCCATAATAGGTCCCATTCTTCTACCCTTTCTAGGGAGTCGATGACTATTCATAGCTATTACCTTGACACCAAAGAAGAGTTCAACCCAATACTTTATTTCTGTCCTAGTTGATCCTGATTCGACATTAGAAGTATATTGATTTTTCACCAATAACCGAATACTTTTGTCTGTAACTACTACATATTTGATTCCATCCATAAATCTATTTTCTTCCCTATGAGTTCGAGTCTCAATAAGAATGCTAGTTCTTACTGTTCATATGTTATGATATGAATATACCACACCAATTCGTTATGTATAGATGATGAGATTCCATTGATACAGAGCCAATTCCAATAGACTTATTGGAGGGTCCCATTGGCGTGCATCCAGTAGGAATTGAACCTACGAATTCGCCAATTATGAGTTGGGCGCTTTAACCATTCAGCCATGGATGCTTAGCGGGGATCCTCGTACATGGTGAATAACCAAATTCCAATTGAAATGAAATCTTTAGGATAAATCAATGCAATTTAGGAGGAATCAATGAAAGGACATCAATTCAAATCCTGGATTTTCGAATTGAGAGAGATATTGAGAGAGATCAAGAATTCTCACTATTTCTTAGATTCATGGACCCAATTCAATTCAGTGGGATCTTTCATTCACATTTTTTTCCACCAAGAACGTTTTATAAAACTCTTGGACCCCCGAATTTGGAGTATCCTACTTTCACGCAATTCACAGGGTTCAACAAGCAATCGATATTTCACGATCAAGGGTGTAGTACTATTTGTAGTAGCGGTCCTTATATATCGTATTAACAATCGAAATATGGTCGAAAGAAAAAATCTCTATTTGACAGGGCTTCTTCCTATACCTATGAATTCCATTGGACCCAGAAATGATACATTGGAAGAATCTTTTGGGTCTTCCAATATCAATAGGTTGATTGTTTCGCTCCTGTATCTTCCAAAAGGAAAAAAGATCTCTAAGAGCTATTTCCTGGATCCGAAAGAGAGTACTTGGGTTCTCCCAATAACTAAAAAGTGTATCATGCCTGAATCTAACCAGGGTTCGCGGTGGTGGAGGAACTGGATCAAAAAAAAGAAGGATTCTAGTTGTAAGATATCTAATGAAACCACCGTTGGAATTAAGATCTCATTTAAAGAGAAAGATATCAAATATCTAAAGTTTCTTTTTGTATATTATATGGATGATTCGATCCGCAAGGACCATTATTAGGAATTGTTTGATCGTCTTTCTCTGAGTAAGAGGCGAAACATAATCAACTTGAACTCGGGATAGCTATTCGAAAGCTTAGTGAAAGACTAGATTTGTTATCTCATGTTTGCTTTTCATGAAAAAATACCAATTGAAGTGGAGGGTTTCTTCAAACAATAAGGAGCTGGGTCAACTATTCAATCAAATGATATTGAGCATGTTTCCCATCTCTTCTCGAGAGGCAAGTGGGCTATTTCTTTGAAAAATTGTGCTTAATTTCATATGTGGCAATTCCGCCAAGATCTCTTCGTTAGTTGGGGGAAGAATCCACACGAATCGAATTTTTTAAGGAACATATCGAGAGAGAATTGGATTTGGTTAGACAATGTATGGTTGGTAAACATGGATCGATTTTTTAACAAGGTACGAAATGTATCGTCAAATATTCAATATGATTCCACAAGATCTAGTTTTATTCAAGTAACGGATTCTCACCAATTGAAAGGATCTACTGATCAATCCAAAGATCGTTCCGATTCCATTAGTAATGAGGATGCAGAATATCACATATTGACCAATCAAAGAGAGATTCAACAACTAAAAGAAAGATTGATTCTTTGGGATCCTTCCTTTCTTCAAACGGAAGGAACGGAGATAGAATCAGACCGATTCCCTAAGTGCCTTTCTGGATATTCCTCAATGTCCCGGCTATTCATAGAATTTGAGAAGCAGATGAATAATCATCTGCTTCTGGAAGAAATTGAAGAATTTCTTGGGAATCCTACAAGATCCATTCGTTCTTTTTTCTCTGATAGATGGTCAGAACTTCATCTGGGTTCGAACTGTAGTGAGAGGTCTACT
Organism: Gossypium stocksii; assembly: GCA_020496765.1. Taxonomy (NCBI): domain Eukaryota; kingdom Viridiplantae; phylum Streptophyta; class Magnoliopsida; order Malvales; family Malvaceae; genus Gossypium; species Gossypium stocksii. The sequence continues at coordinate 12,989,418 of CM035622.1, forward strand.
AGAGATCAGAAATTGTTGAAGAAAGAACAAGATGTTTCTTTTGTCCCTTCCAGGCGATCAGAAAATAAAGAAATAGTTAATATATTCAAGATAATTACGTATTTACAAAATACCATCTCAATTCATCCTATTTCATCAGATCCGGGATGTGATATGGTTCTGAAAGATGAACTGGGTAGTTCCAATAAGATTTCATTCTTAAACAAAAATCTATTTTTTGATTTATTTAATCTATTCCATGACCAGAATAGGAGGGGATAAACGTTACACCATGATTTTGAATCAGAAGAGAGATTTCGAGAAATGGCAGATCTATTCACTCTGGCAATAATCGAGCCGGATCTAGTGTATTGTAAGGGATTTGCCTTTTCCATTGATTCCTACAGATTGGATCAAAAACAATTCTTGAATGAGGTATTCAACTCCAGGGATGAATCAAAAAAGAAATCTTTATCGGCTCTACCTCCTATTTTTTATGAAGAAAATGAATCTTTTTATCGAAGGATCAGAAAAAAATGGGTCCGGATCTCCTGCAGTAATCATTTGGAAGATCTAAAACCAAAAATAGTAGTATTTGCTAGCAACAACATAATGGAGGCTCATGATAGATTGATCCAAAATCTGATTGAAATCTAATATAACACCTATGGGTACATAAGAAATCTATTGAATCGATTCATTAAAGGAATCGATCCGATCGCAACTTCGAATATGGAATTCAAAGGGATCAAATAGGAAATGATACTCTGAATCATAGAACTATAATGGAATATACGATTAACCAACATTTATTGAATTTGAAAAAGAGTCAGAAGAAAAGGTTCGATCCTCTTATTTTGATTTCTCGGACCGAGAGATCCATGAATCAGGATCCTAATGCATATAGATACAAATGGTCCAATAGGAGCAAGAATTTCCAGGAGCATTTGGAACATTTCGTTTCTAAGCAGAAGAGTCATTTTCGAGTAGTGTTCAATTGATTACGTATTAATCAATATTCGATTGATTGGTCTGAGGTTATCAACAAAAAAGATTTGTATAAGTCACTTCGTTTCTTTTTGTCCAAGTTGCTTCTCTTTTTGTCTAACTCACTTCCTTTTTTCTTTGTGAGTTTTGGGAATATCCCCATTCATAGGTCTGAGATCCACATCTATGAATTGAAAGGTCCGAATGATCAACTTTGCAATCAGTTGTTAGAATCAATAGGTCTTCAAATCGTTCATTTGAAAAAATTAAAACCTTTATTATTGGATGATCATAACACTTTTCAAAAATCGAAATTCTTGATCAATGGAGGAACAATATCACCATTTTTGGTCAATAAGATACCAAAGTGGATGATTGACTCATTCCATACTAGAAATAATCGTAGGAAATCTTTTGATAACATGGATTCCTATTTCTCAATGATATCCCACGATCAAGATAATTTGCTGAATCCCGTGAAACCATTTCATAAAAGTTCATTGATATCTTCTTTTTATAAAACAAATCGACTTCGATTCTTGAATAATCCACATCACTCCTACTTCTATTGTAACAAAAGATTCCCTTTTTATGTGGAAAAGTCCCGTATCAATAATTATGATTTTACGTATGGACAATTCCTCAATATCTTGTTCATTCGCAACAAAATATTTTCTTTGTGCGGTGGTAAAAAAAACATGCTTTTTTAGGGAGAGATACTATTTCACCTTCACCAATCGAGTCGCAGGTATCTAACATATTTATATCTAATGATTTTCCACAAAGTGGTGACGAAAGGTATAACTTGTACAAATCTTTCCAATTTGCAATTCGATCCGATCCATTAGCTCGTAGAGCTATTTACTCAATTGCAGGCATTTCTAGAACACCTCTAATAGAGGAACAAATAGTCTATTTTGAAAGAACTTATTGTCAACCTCTTTCAGATATGAATCCATCTGATTCAGAAGAGAAGAACTTGCATCAGTATCTCAATTTCAATTCAAACATGGGTTTGATTCACACTCCATGTTCTGAGAAATATTTACCATCCGAAAAGTGGAAAAAACAGAGTCTCTGTCTAAAAAAATGCGTTGAGAAAGGGTGGATGTATAAAACCTTTCAACGAGATAGTGTTGTTTCAACTCTCTCAAAACGGAATCTATTCCAAACATATATGCCATGGTTCCTTACTTCGACAGGGTACAAATATCTAAATTTGATATTTTTAGATATTTTTTCAGACCTATTGCCGATACTAAGTAGCAGTAAAAAATTTGTATCCATTTTTCATGATATTATGCATGGATAAGATATATCATGGCAAATTCTTCAGAAAAAATTGTGTCTTCCACAATGGAATCTGATAAGTGAGATTTCAAGTAAGTGTTTACATAATCTTCTTCTGTCCGAAGAAATGATTCATCGAAGTAATGAGTCACCATTGATATCGACACATCTGAGATCGCCAAATGTTCAGGAGTTCCTCTATTCAATCCTTTTCCTTTTTCTTGTTGCTGGATATCTCGTTTGTACACATCTTCTCTTTGTTTCCTGAGCCTATAGTGAGTTACAGACAAAGTTCGAAAAGGTCAAATCTTTGATGATTCCATCATACATGATTGAGTTGCGAAAACTTCTGGATAGGTATCCTACATCTGAACTGAATTCTTTCTAGTTAAAGAATCTCTTTCTAGTTGCTCAGGAATAATTCAGAGATTCTCTAAAAGAAATACGGGGTTCTGCTTTTGGCAGTAACATGCTATGGGTGGTGGTCTCGCTTATGGGGTCAAATCAATACGTTCTAAGAAGGAATATTTGAATATCAATCTCATTGATATCATCAATCTCATAAGTATCATACCAAATCCCATCAATCAAATCATTTTTTTGAGAAATACGAGACATCTAAGTCATACAAGTAAAGAGATCTATTCATTGATAAGAAAAAAGAAAAAACGTGAGCGGTGATTAGATCGATGAGAAAATAGAATCCTGGGTCACAAACAATGATTCGATTGATGATAAAGAAAGAGAATTCTTGGTTCAGTTCTCCACCTTAACGACAGAAAAAAGGATTGATCAAATTCTATTGAGTCTGACTCATAGTGATCATTTATCAAAGAACGACTCTGGTTATCAAATGATTAAACAACCGGGACCAATTTACTTATGATACTTAGTTGACATTCATACAAAAGTATCTAATGAATTATGAGTTCAATACATCCTGTTTAGCAGAAAGGTGGATATTCCTTGCTCATTATCAGACAATCATTTATTCACAAACTTCGTGTGGGGCTAATAGTTTTCATTTCCCATCTCGTGGAAAACCCTTTTCGCTTCGCTTAGCCTTATCTCCCTCTAGGGGTATTTTAGTGATAGGTTCTATAGGAACCAGACGATCCTATTTGTTCAAATACCTAGCGACAAACTCCTCTGTTCCTTTCATTACAGTATTTCTGAACAAGTTCCTGGATAACAAGCTTAAAGGTTTTCTTATTGATGATATCGATATTGATGATAGTGCCGATATTGATACTAATGACGATATTGCTACTAGTGACGGTATTGATGATAGTGATGCTATTGATCGTGACCTTGATACAGAGCTAGAGCTTCTAACTATGATGAATGCGTTAACTATGGATATGATGTCGGAAATAGACCGATTTTATATCACCCTTCAATTTGAACTAGCAAAAGAAATGTCTCCTTACATAATATGGACTCCAAACATTCATGATCTGGATGTAAATAAGGTGAATTACTTATCCATCGGTCTATTAGTGAACTATCTCTCCAAGGATTATGAAAGATGTTCCACTAGAAATATTCTTGTTATTGCTTCGACTCATATTCCCCAAAAAGTGGATCCTACTCTAATAGCCTCAAATAAATTAAATACATCTATTAAGATACGAATGTTTCTTATTCCACAACAACGAAAGCACTTTTTCACTCTTTCATATACTAGGGGATTTCACTTGGAAAAGAAAATGTTCCATACTGATGGATTCGGGTCCATAATCTTGGGTTCCAATGCATGAGATCTTGTAGCACTTACCAATGAGGCCCTATCAATTAGTATTACACAAAAGAAATCAATTATAGACACTAATACAATTAGATCTGCTCTTCATAGACAATCTTGGGATTTGCGATCCCAGGTAAGATTGGTTTAGGATTATGGGATCCTTTTCTATCAGATAGGAAGGGTTGTTGTACAAAATGTACTTCTAAGTAATTGCCCCTTAGATCCTATATCTATCTATATGAAGAAGAAATCATGTAACGAAGGGGATTCTTATTTGTACAAATGGTACTTCGAGCTTGGAACGAGCATAACGATACTTCTTTATCTTTTGAGTTGTTCTGCCGGATCGGTCGCTCAAGACCTTTGGTCTCTACCCGGACCTGATGAAAAAAATGGGATCACTTCTTATGGGTTCATTGAGAATGATTCTGATCTAGTTCATGACCTATTAGAAGTAGAAGGCACTTTGGTGGGATCCTTATGGACAAAAAAAGATTGCAGTCAGTTTGATAATGATCAAGTGACATTGCTTCTTCAGTCTGAGCTGGGGAATCCCTTATATGTGATGCAAAATAGATCTTGTTTTATCGTTGATCAGAGAAATCTTTATGAAAAATACGAATTGGAGTTTGAAGAATGGGAAGAAGAAGGAGTACTCGACCCGCAACAGATAGAGGAGATTTATTCAATCACATAGTTTGGGCTCCTAGGATATGGCGCCCTTGGGGCTTTCTATTTGATTGTATCGAAAGGCCAAATGAATTGGGATTTCCCTATTGGGCAGGGTCATTTCAGGGCAAGCGGATCATTTATGATGAAAAGGATGAGGTTCAAGAGAATGATTCGGTGTTCTTGCAGAGTGGAACCATGTAGGCACGAGATAGATCTTTCAAAGAACAAGGCTTTTTTCAAATAAGCCAATTCATTTGGGATCCTGCGGATCCACTCTTTTTCCTATTCAAAGATCAACCATTTGTCTCTGTATTTTCACACCGAGAATTCTTTGCAAATGAAGAGATGTCAAAGAGGCTTCTTACTTCCCAAACAGATCCTCCAACATCTATATATAAACGCTAGTTTATCAAGAATATGCAAGAAAAGCACTTCGAATTATTGATTCATCGCCATAGATGGCTTAGAACCAATAGTTCATTATCTAATGGATTTTTCCATTCTAATACTCCATCCGAGAGTTATCAGTATTTATCAAATCTAGTCCTATCTAATGAAAGGCTATTGGATCAAATGACAAAGACATTGTTGAGAAAAAGATGGCTTTTCCCGGATGAAATGAAAATTGGATTCATGTAAGAGGAGAAAGGTTTCCGATTACTTAGCCGGAAAGATATGTGGTCATGAAATAAGGATTAAGTGGAACAGAATTGACTGGGTGGTAGAGTTGTGGAAACACCTTTTTCTTCCATATTTTGGACCTTAGCTCCATGAAACAATATGCTACAGCTGAAACATGGAAGAATTGAAATCTTAAATCAAAACACTATGTATGGATGGTATGAATTGCCTAAACAAGAATTCTTGAACAGCGAACAACCAGAGTTATTACTCACTACATCAAAAAATTTCAATTAATGAAAGATGTAAATCCATTGGAAAATAAAAAATATGCATGTCGGATGAAATGGTTGTTTCTATCTGCCCCAATAACGAATCATTGGTTTAACTGAATAACTAAATAAAATAGATAGACCTTTCTCTTCATCTCAGGTTGATGGATCTTCTCAACTGGAGGATCCCCTATATGGATAATATATGGATAATACACATTCCAGTTGACCGAGCCTAATTCTATTCTAATTGTTTTGTTTTGAAGTAAAGATATCCACGGGGCGATTCGCCCTATTCAGATATTCACGACCTAAAAGTACTGGATTCTCTTTCGGATAGGTCCTGAAAGGAGAAGGAAAGATAGAATGCCACCAGGCGTCTATTATTGAATTCTCTCGACCCGATAGTACCCATTTTTGGAACGTCCAGTGCCAAAGTCACAGAATGGGTAAGTCGCTAATCCCTAAAATGGACTATGTAATGTAATTTATCCACTAGGTTACGGAGAGGGCATTTTACCAGAGGTTTATATTGTATCAATCTACCCTTGTATGCACGATTCCTGTTGAAGCATATACTCGGGGGTGGATGTAGGGCAAACGATTTCAAAGGGGACTGATATGCGTGATATGAAGTAATAAAATTTATAACAAATAATCACACCAGAAACTAACTATTATCACGATTTAAGGCAAGCGCACCTCTCAAACAGTAGTATAGTTATGGCAAGACCGAGATATCATGCCCAAAGGAACCAAAAGTACTAGTACTAACTTTCTTTCTATTATTTAACCTAGAAACAAAAGGGGATTTTTATTAAACTAAACTAATTATTAGACTAAGCTAAGAATGCACAAAAAGTGAATTGGGAAAAACTCTTAGGAAAATTAATTGATTTGGACAATACTCAAGGGAGAATCCACCTAAACTTCACTTGTTATCAACTCTTGAACTAGACGATTTATTCACTTGACTTGATTCGTAGAAATCTCTGACTTATGTTAATATCTCTCTCGAGACTAAAATCAACTAACCCTAGGTTGATTAATTGAAATCTCTTTCTAATTAAAACCCCTAGTGTCACATTAACTCGATCTATGGACTCCTTTATTAGGTTTGACCCTAATTCGGCAGATTTTCGTCGTTCTATCTGTAGGATTGCAATCAACTTCACTTAATTGTGTTGGATCTACTCCTATGCAGGGACTTTTGCTCCTATACATAAGCACATTCGACTTAAATCAATATCCCAGAAATATCAATTTAAGAGTTAAACAATTAAGAACAAATCAAATATTTATCATATAATTCAAGAGAAAATAATAACAGAATCTATCTTAGGTTTCATCCCCCTCAAGTATTTGAGGGATTTAGTTTATAATTATAAAAGACAACATCTCAAAAGAATAATGATAACAAAACATAAAGAACCCTAAAACCCCTGGAGGTAATTGAAGGGAGATCTTCAGTCTTGAGGGAGAATTTGACTTCTGAGATGGATCAGTAGGCTTCCTTTGGAGTAATTCCTTGCTTCTGCTCTCTGTGTTGGCAGGAATCAAACACACTTTGTAGTTGCCTCCTAGGGTCTTTATATAGAGTTTTGGAATGCCTTTCTTAGCCCCTAAGTAGCCTTTTCTAAGTGAAATTAAACTTTCTCATGATAAGGACATGCCCGTGTGCAACGCCCGTGTGGATCGAGGCCCAGGCCATGCTCAGGCCTGTTAAGGTGGCACGGTCGTGTGACACGACCGTGTGGCGGACCTCCAGGCTGTGTTGTTTTCATATATTGGCCCATTTTCTCTATTTTTGACCCGTTTCTCGTTCTTTTCACTTCCCTAAGCTCACCTGAGTATAAAACATGAAATTAAGGGATTAAGAGCACCAATTTCCACAAATTCAATGATAATTCATCCAGAAATTAGGCTAAGTATGAGATAAAAACATGTATAATTTATCGTGTATCAAATACCCCCGCACTTAAGCCTTTGCTTGTCCTCAAGCAAAAATCTCAACTCATAGTTTTAAGAATCATTCTTCTCATCTTATAATCCTTATCAATAATGTTTCAAACTAATCCACAAGTAATCATACAATGAAAATTCAACCAGAAGAACATTAAAGTGTCAAACACTCTAAGTTGAGAATTTTATCATAGAAACATAGGTTTTCTCCCTTCTCTTAAGTAATTACCTTTCGATCAAAATCAACATGATTTGACATCCTCACTAAAGATTCACTCTATCCACTCAAACTATTTAGGGTTCAAAAATTAAGCACTCTTTAGTCAACCTGAAAAAGTTATTACCATAGGCTTGCAAGAAAATCAAATCTCCACCACTATAGATTGGTATGACACATCAATCAAAAGGTCTTTCCATGGTTGTAATGGGGCTTTGGTTAGGGGTGTTGTTACAAGCTGAAAAAGAGGGTTAGAATCGAGATTGAACTGAAAAATCATCTAGCTAGAAAAGTCTCTATCACTTGAACATATTCCTAGAGCTAAGCCTTATGATGACATCGTTCTGGATTAGGTAGCTTATAATAGAAACATGCAAAAATATTGAACTATAGCTGAATTACAACTGAATTAACTGTATATACAAAATTTTTTTTAGAACAAATCAAATATTTAAGTTGAATATAAACTTTACAAACTGAAAAAGAGAACAAGCTAGATAATAAATCAACTCAAATCTCGACAAAAATAGGGATCAAAATAATTGAATGGAATTCAACAAAAAATGAGTTATAGGTTAATATTAGAGGTAAGTTAAAGAATGGTTGTTAGGCTCAATAGGGTTCACTAGAGGTTAATTCATGGAGGTAGGTTTTTATGGAGGAAGTGGGTTAAACCTAGGTGCCTTTGTCATCTCAGTGTATCAAATCAACGATGTGGTCTTGACATGTATAATCAAAGCAAGTTCTGGAATAACAAATCAGTATTGACTCACTCAAAGCAACAATAAAAGTGAGCACGAAAGGATGTATGCTCAAAAGAATCAAAAATCTCACCAGAATTATGGCTTTGATATCAATCCTGCAAATTTCAAGTCTCGAGATAACACTTAAAATTAGGGAAATAGCCTAGCAAAAATTTAAATTCTCAAAAATTTCAACTTATTATGCTTAATTCCCTAATGTTTTAAAGTTTGAATAATCAAAGCATAAGTACCTATCTCTTAATTCTCAACATATCAATAAAAATCATAAATCAATTAGAATTCATCTTAATAGGGTATTGAGACTAATATAGAGAGTGAAAGTGAGAATTCAAAATTTTGAGAACAATGCAAAATGTTAGTTGTAAAAATTTTTCAAGGGTTTCAAAGATAATGCAAAGAATGAAAGTGAGTTCTCCCCCCCACACTTAAGATGTACATTGCCCTCAATGTACAAAGATACATTAGTAGCAGTAGAAGAATAAAATCATAAGATAGGGAGAGAAGTGGAACTCCCTGAATTGGATGAATTCTGTAAGGTGGTTGTGGCTGTAGAGTATTTGAGACAAAGGAAAGGTAGAAGTGAATACTCCGGTGGTGGTAGCGATTGTTTGTCCACAGCTGCTATGCCAAGAGGGTATGTTTGTCGGTATTAGGTGGCTAAGGTTCCCATTAGATTTTGGATTTGAACTGTAGAGCTCCTTTGAAACTGCGAAAGCATTTGTTAGTTTTGGGGAATTTGGATTATCAGAATGTTTTTGTTAGGGAATAACCGACATGAAAAAAAATTGAAATAAAGTAAACTATGTTCTAACAATACGAAAATTCAAATAATGAAAAAGATGAAATAAAATAAAATGGAAAAAAAGGAAAATAAAATTAAAAAAATAAGAGGAATAGAAAGTTCTAATCCTCAGATGGTCCGCGGGGTGGGGGCGGTGATGAGATGTGTAAGTGTTGGCATATTGCTGCAGAGTAGCATTGATGTGATTGAAGCGTTGAAAGCACTGCTACTCAAATCGTGTGAGTCGTTTGGATATGTCAGCATATAAAGTTACTACATGAATTAGGCGGTGAGGGGGTGGTGGCTCGGATGGTGCCTCCTCCGGTGGGGGGACATCATCAGTAATGTCCTTATGGTCCTCCTGCTCGGCATCTCGAAGTAGATGGTATTGTGGAGGATTGGTCCTATGTCGATGCTGGATCATCCTCATATGTAGCATAGTTTGGATGCCCTATGGGGACATCTGGCCGATCAGAGTGTAGGAGGATGTCTGGGCTGCGGTGTTGAATAGGCCAAAGTAGCGGGCCAATCGCGTGATGTATGGGCCCATAGAGATGATGCCCCTACGGTGTCGCTCCATCTGGTGTTGGATGGCATGGGCAATGAAGTAGGCAAGATCGATCACATGTGTGTGTGCCATGCTCCATAAAAAGTAGGTATCGTGGGTGTTGACGACGTCGGTGCTCTCGCATCTGCCTGTTAATGTGTGCGTGAGTAAGGTGTGAAGGTACCTCAGAGACGGGGCGAAAGCTATCGCCTTAGAGTGACTGGGGTCGTATGTGGCTGAGACTGGTACTAAGGCCTACCAACACTTTAAGGGTGAGAAGTGGATGTCTCGATAGAGCTCAAAAAGGTTCTCCTCCTCTAAAAACTACTTGATGTAGAGGCTTATTGCTGTACCAAACTCTGGTATGCTGAGTTGACAAACGAGGCCTCCGAGCCAAAATTGTATCGTTCTTCCGTCTAGAGGTGGAATGTGGAGCAGAACTCGAGGGTGAGTTTGAGATACGTGGGCTCCACGATCTGAAAGAACTGCTCCCATGGATCCGTTGTTAATAGGGCTCGGACCTTGTCAGCTAGCTGGACCCATTCTAGTGCGGCCCAATCAATGCACCTTCTGACCCCGAGTGTTCTCGCCCTTAATATCTGAAATAGCTTCTCTTGATAGTTCTGCTGGAATTGAAAAAAAGGGTATCAAACTTTCGCGGTGGGTCTAGAAGAGGAACCACCAAGTCCCTTTCGTTTTTTGAAGGTAGGGACGACAGCTTTCTTTCCTCTTAAAGATGACATGATTCCTAAAAAAGAAAACAAAACGGAAAAACAAAATTATGCATTAGTCCTAAATAAAGATATTCATAAGTTCAAAATAACAGTGCTAACTAAAACTTACTTAACGAGGGTCAATTTCTTTACTAATCTAAATGCCATTTTTGATTCATCCTAAGTATAGAACTTCTAGCAAGAAAACAATGGCTTGTTTTTGTGGGTTTTTATAGTCAATGTATGCCTAAAGCCTATTGTATGTGATAGGAAAAAGTGGCAGCCAAGGAATGATTCAAAGTGGCATAATGGAGTTTCTAGATTAATCATGCTAAATGAATGAGATTCCTATAAAAAACAATGTAAATAATAAAATAAAGGAGATTATTAACAGATAAATAGATAAAAGACATTGAAAATAAAGAGAAAAAGTAAGAAAAGGGGAATCCAATGGGTAGTTATGGGGTGGAGCACGATCGTGGCGAGGTTGCACAGATGTGGTGGCGCTGTTAAGGCCGGCGGCGGCGCTAGGAATGGTGGGTATGGGAGTTGGGTTGAGAGGTTTTTAGTGTTTTGGTGAAGAATAAGGTGAATAGTGGGCTGTTTATATAGGATTTTGGGTCACATGTGCATGGCACACGCCTGTGTGACTCGGGGTTAGCCCGTGTGGTTTAAAAATTAAAGGTTTTGGCACGCCGGGTTCGTGTCACATGCCCGTGTTCCTAGGGCATGTTGGGGCACACGATAGTGTCGTACGGTCGTGTCCTTCGATGTTTGCTTCTCCCACGGCCGTGTCGGAGGTTACACGCCCGTGTTTAAAATGGCAGGTTCAACCACGGTCTTGGGGCACGAGCGTGTCGCACGCCCGTGTTGCATTAACAGGTTTGGCCACGGTTTTGAGACACGGGCGTGTTGCATGCCTGTGTCGATTTGTTAGGCTTGGCCGCGGCCACTCCGCACGGCCGTGGCAAGTTATCGAAGCCCGTGTGTAGGAAGATCTTACCCTGCTCGTACACAACCATTACGCACGGCTGTGTCTTTGCTCGTAGAGGCCACACGGCCTTAGGCACGCCCGTGGGTATGGCCGTGTGGCTCAAAAAACCTGCATTCAAAGGGTTAGTTTGATGAATTAGAGAATAAAAGAATTGAACTTAAGTTAGTGCTCGGGTTGCCTCCCGAGAAGCGCTTATTTAGAGTCTGAGCTAAACTCTGCTTGCGTGTGTCATTATGAGGGTTCGTGGAGCTAAAGCTCCTCCCTATTATTCTTGAAATCCTCACCTTTATAATGTTTAAGCCAATGACCGTTTACCTTGAAAGTGCCATGGTTTGGATGAGTTACCTCGACTGTGCCGTATGGGAAGACAGTTTGAATAGTGAACGGGCCTGACCATCTTGATTTAAGTTTTCCAGGGAATAGTTTAAGCCTTGAGTTGTATAGCAAGACAAGATCACTAGTTTTAAACTACTTAGGTTGTCTTAAACGATTGTCATGGCGTCGCTTTGTGGCTTCCTTATATAATCGTGAGTTTTTGTACGCATTGCAGCACCATTCATCCAGCTCATTTAATTGCATTAGACGTTTCTTACCTGCAAGTTTAAAATCAACATTTAGGAATTTGATAGCCCAAAATGCTTTATGTTCAAGTTCAAATGGTAGATGACAAATTTTTCCATAAACAAGTCTATAAGGAGATGTTCCTATGGGAGTTTTGAATGCAGTTCTATAGGCCCACAAAGCATCATCTACTTTTCTTGACTAATCTTTCCTGTTTGTTTCTACCGTTTTCTCTAGTATGTGTTTTAATTCTCTATTTGTTACTTCAACTTGTCCACTGGTTTGTGGATGATAAGGGGTAGCTGTTCTATGGTGCATTCCATATCTTTTTAAAACTTTATCAAATTAAGCATTGCAAAAATAAGTACCCCTATCACTGATAATTATCCTAGGTGTTCCAAATCGAGAGAAAAGGTTTTTTAGAAAACGTACCACCATTCTAGCATCATTAGTAGGTAAAGCTTCGGCTTCCACCCATTTTGACATGGAATCTACTGCTGCTAGTATGTATTTATTCCCAAACGAAGTAGGGAAGGGACCCATGAAATCAATACCCCATATATCAAATATTTCACATGAGAGTATATACGTCTGAGGCATTTCATTATGCTAAGAGATATTACCTGTCTTCTGGCATTTATCACAAGAAGTCACATACTTGTTGGCATCCTTGAAAAGGGTGGACCAGTAAAAACCTGATTCGAGTACTTTGTGAGCAGTTCTAGTTCCACTGTGGTGTCCTCCTGTTGGTCCAGAATGGCAGTGATCCAGAATTTTATATGCTTCCGTCTTAGTAACGCATCTTCAAATGACTTGATCTGCGCAAATACGAAAAAAGAAAGGGTCTTTCCAAAAGTAATTTTTCACATCAGCGAAGAATCGCTTCTTTTGCTGATGGGTCATGTCGAAACCATTTTTTAATGGGGTTTTGAAAAAACGGGGTTCGACTTTAAAAACTAAAACGGGAGTCGCCACCAATCTTTTTAGGTTTGATTGGATCACCTTTAAAACATTTTGTTTTAATATCATTAGTTTTGGTCTACGAAATCAGAAAACGGGTTCGGGAGTCGGTTACGTACGAGGAAGGGTTAGCATCCTTGTAATGCCCAAAAATTGGTACCTAACCGATTATCAAATGTCTTTAATGTCGGAAATTTGAAGGTTTTAAAATGCAATCCTCTTTAGAATATTTTAATTTTGAAAATTAGGGTTCACTTGTACCAAACGAATCAAAATATCACATCCAGTAAGTTAGGATGCAATATTTTTAAGACATTCGAAGCTAAGCTTGCCTTTTTGTAAATCTCTATCTCAAAACGACAAAACGCCATATCCAGTAAGTTAGGACACAACGCTTTGAAATTCCAAGACAGTTGCTTGTACTTTGAAATCCTTAAAAACTTAGAAGGGTGCTTGACTATTCGAACTCAACGAGAAAAGTTGCAACCCAGTAAGTTAAGGCACTACCTTTCTCGTGGCTTCCAAATACCAAGCATTGCCTTTATTTTCTGTTAAAACACTTTTGGCTTAAGAAGAAATATATTTTTTCATAAAAACTATGATGCGAGCAAAATATAAAATGAATATATAATAATAAACAATTTAAAATACATAGTATATACATTAGCACTTCTCACTACTATAACATAATAAATAACATAAATTACAAGTAGTTTGTGTAATAAAATTTTTACACTTAAACCTTAATAAGCAAAATATAAAAAAGGATGAAATTAGACCAACTAAATTTTAAAACATACGAAATAAGTCAAGAAAAAAAATATAAATACTCCTATAAACCAAATGACAAATAAAATAAATGAAGTAAAAAAAATTAAAATAATCAATATATAAAAAATTTATAACATATAATATAATAATTTAATATACCTATAAATGAATTCGTAAATAAAAAACAAAATATATAATATAATATATTAATATATATATATATATATATATATATAAAAACGTATTTGAAAATAAACTATAAAAATTTAAGATATTATACAATATGCAAAAGTACATAACATAATAATAATACATTGATTCTGAAACATAGTGAATAATAATATAAATAAAAAACAATATTATATAATAGAAAACATAAGTTTAAGAAAATATATATATAAAAGTAAATAATTGATAATAAAATAGGCATATAATACAAATTAAAATATAATATTTAATAATAATTTTAAAGTAGTATTTATAATATATAATGTATAATAATAAAAATAACATACAAAATAATAATAATTATATATAAAATAAAAAAATAGGTTTAGAAAAATAATATATATAAAAAAATGTATAAAAGATTTGAAAATAATTATAACACATAAGTTAAAAAATATAATTTTTTATATAAATAATAATATAAAACAATAATAACATACATACATAATAAAATATAAAATAATATAATAATATATAATAAAGTATAATATAATAATGGATAAAAATGGATAAATAGATAGCAAATAATGTGAAAATAATAAATAATATAATATAAAACTAATATAACTATATGCATAAACATAATAAAATAATATAAAATAAATTTTTACATATATATAATAGTATTTATAGTAAAATAAATAATATATAAAATATTTTAAATAAATAAATTATAAAAAAAGAAAAATATAAAAGGATTAAAACTAACATTAAATAAAACTATAGGGTAAATTTAAAAAAAAAATTAGATTCGGGCTCTGATTGAATCAGGGATTAAAAATGAAGGACTCGCTGGGTAATTAAACCCTAATCCCAAAACGGCACCGTTCTATCATATAAAATTAAAGGCGGGCCCAAGGACCAAATTGGAGCTAAAACAAAATTATCGAGTGAAATTAAAAAGCAAATTAAACTTAATTGAAAAGACAGAAAACACGGAAGGACCGCATCCAAAATTTTCCCAAAACTTGTAAAAACGCGTGGATCCTTAAGGCATGGGTTGGGTCTATCGGGTCGAGGAACAAACGGTGTCGTTTAAGGGCTTATTGGCTTAAGCCAAAACAGTACCGTTTTACTAACATTATATAAGTAAAAAAAAAAAATTAAAACACTTTAAACTAGTTTTGAAGGAAGAAAAAGAAAGAAAAAAAAAACAAATTCTCTCTCTGGCCATGCGATATCTGGCCTTATTCCGACGATGGCTTCGTCGTACGCGCCATCGTACGCGCCGTCACTCACAGCGATCTTAGGGCTAAATCCACCGAATTTCAGGTACACTTTCTCCCCTTTTTTTGTATTCCAACAATCTCTTGCATAAAAACTCAAGTACGAACTGTTTTCTTTTCTTAAAAATTTATTTTTTAAACTGCTCCTATATTATACTTTGCATGTATAAAAATAAAGAAATAATAAAAAAGGCTTAAACAGTAGAGAAACAAAATAGAGAAATCAGAAAACCTTTGAAATTTTATTGCTTGTGTTTTTACTGATCCTATTGTACTGTTTGTGTATCTCTGTGCGTATAGATCTGTGGATCTCTCCAACCTCCTTTATTACAATGATATCTTTTGGCTTTATAGCCACTGTTGACATACATAAAAAGGAAAATACAATATTTCTTACCATTTTCGCTGCTATTTTCTTTCTCTTTTTACAGGTGAAGGACG
Source organism: Gossypium stocksii (assembly GCA_020496765.1). Taxonomy (NCBI): domain Eukaryota; kingdom Viridiplantae; phylum Streptophyta; class Magnoliopsida; order Malvales; family Malvaceae; genus Gossypium; species Gossypium stocksii. Next base: position 13,005,151 of record CM035622.1, read on the forward strand.
AGATCTTCGGCGATGATGAAGGCACTGATGGCGGCGTGACACGAGGGGTCTACTTAGGGGTGCATTGATTGTGGTTGCCGATTGATCTCCTTTGATTGCGGCGTGAAGAGAGAAGGCAGAAACCCTAGGGTTTCCTGCCTTGGTGTAACAATTTGGGCCAGTTGGGCCAATTTAGACTTGGGTTAGTTCTGTAATTGGGTCAGGGATGTTGGGTAACATGTAACGGGTAGCCGAGTAGGATGGGCTAATTGGGTGTTTTGGGTCTGGTAATTTGGACTAGTACTGGGTTTGTAGTGGACTATGTAAATGGACTTTAATTTTGGTTTATTTATTTATTTTAAGGCCCGGTCAAATTTGGGCTATTACAGGTCAAACCTTTTAGGGTTATGTTAGCTGCTAAATAATTTGCGAAATCAGCAAACCAAGGAACTGCAGCTTCTGCTACGACTAGGAGTTGTTCTTCAGAAAACAAATCGTTTATTTTATCGAGGTCCTTAGGGTGTGGATTTTCCAATCTTGAAAGGTGATCTGCTGCCAAATTTTTAGCTCCTCTCTTGTCTTGTATCTCTAAGTCGAATTCCTGTAACAATAGAATCCATCTTATTAATCAAGGTTTTGCATCCGTTTTAGTTAAAAGATAACGAAGAGCGGAATGATCAGTATAAATGATCACTTTAGACAATATTAAATATGATCTAAATTTGTCAAACGCAAAAATAACAACTAGCAATTCTTTTTCCATGGTAGTATAGTTTGCTTGCGCGGCTGTCAAAGTTTTGCTAGCATAATAAATCGGTTGAAAGTGCTTGTCTCTTCGTTGTCCTAGAACTGCACCTACTGTAAAATCACTCGCATCACACATTAGTTCAAAAGGTAGATTCCAATCAGGTGAAATCATAATTGGGGCATTAACTAATTTTTCTTTGAGAGTGTTAAAAGACTCTAAACATTCCTAGTCAAAATTGAAAAGCACATCTTTTTCTAGTAATTTTGTTAAAGGCTTAGCTATTTTAGAAAAGTCTTTAATAAATCTTCGATAAAAGCTAGCATGTCCTAAAAAGCTTCTTATAGCCTTAACCGAATTAGGGAAGGTAATTTTTCAATGGATTCAACTTTTGCTTTATCTACCTCTATCCCTTTACTAAAAATTTTATGTCCTAATACAATACCTTCTTGAACCATAAAGTGACATTTTTCCCATTTGAGCACTAGATTTGTTTCTTCACATCTTATTAGAACACGTTTTAAATTAATAAGGAAAATTTGAAAAGAATTACCGAAAACCGAGAAGTCATCCATAAATACCTCCATGGTGTCTTCCACAAGTTCATCAAAGATAGCTAACATGCATTGCTGAAAAGTAGCAGGGGCATTACATAATCCAAAAGGCATTCTACGATAAGCAAATGTACCATATGGACATGTGAATGTTGTCTTTTCTTGATCTTCTGGAGCTATTTGGACTTAGAAGTAACCAGAGAGGCCATCCAAGAAGTAGTAATACATATGTCCTGACAGTCTTTCCAACATTTGATCGATAAAGGGTAAGGGAAAATGGTATTTTCTAGTTGCATCATTCAACTTTCTATAATCAATACAAACTCTCCATCCAGTGACTATTCTTGTAGGTATTGATTCCTTTTTTCATTAGAAACCACAGTCATGCCTCTCTTTTTAGGAACGACCTACATAGGACTTACCCAAGAACTGTCAGAAATAGGATAAATAATTCCTGCATCTAGAAGTTTAATTACCTCGGCTTTTATGACTTCCTTCATGTTGGGATTCAATCATCTCTTAGTTTGCACGTATGGTTTATATTCGTCTTCCATTAGAATTTTGTGGGTGCAAAAAGAAGGGCTAATTCCTTTAATGTCAGAAATCTTCCAAGCTATAGCCTTTTTGTGTTCTCTTAATACTTGAAGTAATTCCTCTTTCTCTTCAGCGCTCAAATTTGATGCGATAATTAATGGTAATATAGAATCATCTCCCAAAAATGCATAATCCAAGTGATCAGGCAATTGTTTTAGTTCCATTTTAGGAGGTTCATCAATTGAGGGTTTTTGTCTCAGTTCGTCATTTATCTTAATACCCTCATAACTTATGTGCCTTATGGCAAGTTCATTAGAGTTTAAATCCTTTATTACTTTCTTTACTTCAGTGGTGGCTTCATCTTCCTCCCCACCTTGGACAAGACACAGTTCCAATGTGTCTTCAAGAGTGATTTCTTGAAAAGTGTCTTGAACAAAATAATCAATAGAATCAATAAAATAACAGGAGTCATCTTGTTCTCTAGAAAATCACATAGCATCATAAATTTGAAAAATAACTTCTTCTTCACCAACCCTAAGCACTAGTTTACCATCCCCTACGTCAATAACAGCTCTAGCAGTAGCTAAGAATAGGCGTCCTAAAATTAAAGGTACCTCAATATCTTCATCCATGTCAAGCATAACAAAATCAATAAGGAATATAAATTTATCTACTTTTACTAATACATCTTCAATGATTCCTCTAAGATATTTAACAGATATATCAACTAATTGTATACTCATCCTAGTGGGTTTTGGTTCCCCTAGACCTAGTTGCTTGAACATTTTGTAAGGCATTAGATTAATACTAGCACCTAAATCAGCTAAAGCTTTTTCAATGTTTAAACTGCCAATTAAGCAAGGAATAGTAAACTTCCTGGATCTTTTAGTTTGGTTGGCAGTTTTTTTGGAGAATAGTTGAGCATTCCTCGTTGAGTTCCATAGTGGATAGTTCTTCCAACTTCCTTTTATTTGTGAGAAGTTCCTTTAAAAATTTTGCGTACTTCGGCATCTGTGAAATTGCTTCAATAAAAGGTAAGTTAATATGCAGCTATTTGAAAAGTTTAAGAAATTTACCGAATTGAGCATCCATACGGTCTTTCTTTAACTTTGCTGGATATGGTATGGGTGGTTTATATTTTTTAAGTGCTAGTGAACTACTTTCTCTAGGTTCCTCTTCCTCTACCTTTTCCTTTTTAGATTCTTGAACAGGCTTCTTTTCAAGTTCAGCTAGTAGTTTTCCATTCCCTAGAGTAACTGCTTTTACAGGTTCTCTAGGATTTGGTTCAGTATTACTCAGCAAACTACCTTGTGGTCTGTTAGATATCATCTTTGCAAGTTAACCAATCTGATTTTCGAGCCCTTGAATAAAAGCTTGTTGGTTCTTAAGTGCTGTTTCGGTGTTTTGAAAATGAGTTTCAAAAACTAATATAAACTTTTCCAACATTTCCTCAAGGTTTGGTTTCTTTTCTTGCCGATACGGTGGTTGTTGAAATCCCGGAGGGGGTGGTGGTGCTCTTTGATTGCCTTGACCGCCCCATGAGAAATTAGGGTGATTCCTCCAACCTGCATTGTAAGTATTGCTGTAAGGATTATTTTAAGGTCGAGAATTATTACCCATATAATTCATTTGTTCGTTTTCTGTGCCATGTCCATAGGGATGGTACTTTGAGTTGCTCACTCTTCCTAGGTTTGAGTCATATTGCATGACTGGATGTACCTGCGTAGAATCAATAAAACCATCAATCTTTTTATTTAAAAGTTCTACCTGAGTGGAAAGCATTGTGACTGCATCAATATTGAAAACTCCTGCTGCTTTTGTCAGCTTTGTCCTCATAACTTGCCACTGATAGTTATTCAGTGACATTTCTTCTATAAATTCGTAAGCTGCTTCAGATGTTTTGTTGTTGATTGTTCCTCCGGCAGCTACATCGATCATTTGTCTTGTTGAAGGATTCAAACCGTTGTGAAAAGTTTTAACTTGTAACCACAAAGGTAACCCATAGTGAGGGCACCTTCTCAAGAGATCTTTGTATCTCTCCCAAGCATCGTAAATTGTTTCTAAATCCATCTGCACAAAAGAAGAAATATCGTTCCTCAAGTTTTCCGTTTTAACCGGCGGAAAATACTTAAGTAAAAACTTCTCAGTTATTTGTTCCCATGTAGTGATTGAGCCTTGTGGTAGGGAGTTTAACCATTATTTAGCTTTATTCCTTAGGGAAAAAGGGAATAGTCGAAGGCAAATGGCATCATCAGAAACACCATTTATTTTAAAAGTGTCACAAAATTCCAAGAAATTGGCTAAGTGTGAGTAGGGATACTCATCCTATAAACCATCAAACTGAACAAATTACTGAATCATCTGAATAGTGTTAGGTTTTAATTCAAAATTATTTTTAGCAATAGTAGGCCTAACAATACTAGATTCAGTACCAGCCAAATTAGGTTTAGCATAATCATACATAGTACGAAGAGCATTATTTTGGTTCACTAGTTCTGCGGCTATCGCGGTAGGTGGTAAATTGTCCTGATTTGCTTCCATCTCTTCAGTGGGCTTAGGTTCTTATTCCTGCTCTGGATACTGTAGGCTTCGTCTGATCTCTCTATGAGTTCTACGAACTGTGGCTTCTAAATCTTCGTCGAACAGCAGTGGTCCTCCTGGGTTTTTTCTAGTCATGAACTAGAGATACCTAGAAGATAAAAAGGGCAAAGAAAATTTTAGTAAATAAATAAAAATAAAAATAAAGGATGAAAATAAATAAAAATAGTAATGGCTAAAGTAATAAAAATCGAGTGTTCCTAATATCTTAGTTCCCCAGCAACGGTGCCAAAAACTTGATATGCTTGATATGACGTAATAAAATTTATAACAAATGATCACACCAAAAACTAACTATTATCATGATTTAAGGCAAGCGCACCTATCGAACAGTAGTATAGTTATGGCAAGACCGAGATATCGTACCCAAAGGAACCAAAAGTACTAGTACTAACTTTCTTTCTATTATTTAACCTAGAAATAAAAGGGGATTTTTATTAAATTAAACTAATTATTAGACTAAGCTAAGAATGCACAAAAAGTGAATTGGGGAAAAACTCTTAGGAAAACTGATTGATTTGGACAATACTCAAGGGAGAATCCACCTAAACTTCACTTGTTATCAACTCTTAAACTAGACGATTTATTCACTTGACTTGATCCGTAGAAATCCCTGACTTATGTTAATATCTCTCTCGAGACTAAAAATGACTAACCCTAGGTTGATTAATTGAAATATCTTTCTAATTAAAACCCCTAGTGTCGGATTAACTCAATCTATGGACTCCCTTATTAGGTTTGACCCTAATCTGGCAGATTTTCGTCGTCCTATCTCTAGGATTGCAATCAACTCCGCTTAATTGTGTTGGATCTACTCTTATGCAGGGACTTTTACTCCTCTACATAACAACATTCGACTTAAATCAATATCCCAGAAATATCAATTTAAGAGTTAAAAACACAATTAAGAACAAATCAAATATTTGTCATATAATTCAAGAGAAAATAATAACAGGATCTGTCTTAGGTTTCATCCCCCTCAAGTATTTGGGGGATTTAGTTCATAATTATAAAAGACAACATCTTAGAAGAATAATGATAACAAAACATAAAGAACCCTAAAACCCCTGGAGGTAATTGAAGGGAGATCTTTAGTCTTGAGGGAGAATTCGGCTTCTGAGATGGATCAGTCGGCTTCTTTTGGAGTAATTCCTTGCTTCTACTCTCTGTGTTGGCGGGAATCAAACACACCTTGTAGTTGCCTCCTAGGGTCTTTATATAGAGTTTTGGAATGCCTTTCTTAGCCCTTAAGTAGCCTTTTCCAAGTGAAATTAAACTTCCTCACGACAAGGACATGCCCGTGTGCCACACCCGTGTGGATTGAGGCACAGGCTGTGCTCGAGCCTGTTAAGGTGGCACGACCGTGTGGCGGACCTCCAGGCCGTGTTGTTTTCATACATTGGCACATTTTCTCTATTTTTAGCCCGTTTCTCGTTCTTTTCACTTCCCTAAGCTCACCTGAGTATAAAACATGAAATTAAGGGATTAAGAACACCAATTTCCACAAATTCAATGATAATTCATCCAGAAATTAGGCTAAGTATGAGGTAAAAACATGTATAATTTATCGCGTATCACGGACTCCCCATTCATTAGATAGAAAAGATCCCCAAGATCTCGTGATTCGCCACCGAACTTATTCCAATTCAATGAGCATTCTTAATATTATGCCTTGAAGAGGACTCGAACCTCCACGCTCTTTAGCACGAGATTTTGAGTCTCGTGTGTTTGCCATTTCATCACCAAGGCATATTGAAAGTGAATCGTATTCCATGAATATGATATCCATCTAGTGTGATGTATGGAATATATGACAAAGGTGGAGTGTTGGAGTATTTCTATTAATCGGTCATGTCATACAGTCCCGATTCGGACATCCAATTGCTTCGATTTGAAGTATCCGGAGGATGTCTATATTAATATTATATTAAATATATATAGATTACATTAAAAAGATGGACAATCAAACCTATTTATTTCTCGATTCAATAGAAGAAAAAAAGAAAAGAGGTGAATAGGGTCCCAAATAACGAGAGATATTTAAAAAGAAGGCCCGATTATGCCCATTCCTAATCCTAAATGGAATGTAACGATGTAGGGAGCCATATGTAAACATAGTATCTATTTAGATACGCTCGAATGACCCCTTCTCATAATGAGAATGTATATAGCCCTATTCTGGTCTGGTCTGGTCCGGTATGGAATGAACTTATAATCATGGAATCGACTCGATCATCAGATTATAGATTATAAGTTCATAACCCTAGCCCATTCCCATTTTGGGCGGAACAGATTTACTAATTCTTTGATTCCAGTTAGTAAAGAGGGACCTTGAACTAAGAAATAGATTGTAGAAGCTGATAAACGATAAATTATACATATTTTTACCTCATGTTTAGCCTATATTTTGGATGAATTGTTATCAATTTTGTGAGAATTGGTGCTCTTAACTCTTCTATTTCATGTTGTATACTCAGGAGAGCATAGGGAAGAGAAAAGAATGAAAAACGGACCGAAAACGAAGAAAATGGGCCAAAGTGTGAAAACAACACGGCCCAAGGAGTAACCACACGACTGTGCCACATAAGGTCCAACACGGCCCAGCCCCGACAAGCATGGCGAAGCCATACAGCCGTGCCACCCTCAACAGGCCCAACACGGCCTCTTGTCAATCAACACGGGCGTGGCACACGGGCGTGTCCCTGTCGTGAGGAAGTGCAATTTCACTTGTATTTGGATACTTAGAGGCTAAGAAAGGCATCCCAAAGCTTTATATAAAGGCCCTAGGAGGCAACTCTAAGGGTGTACTCTTTTCTCCCAAAAAGGAGTGCCTTCTTTCTGCCAACACAAAGAGTGAAAGCAAGGAATTACTCCAAGGGAAGCCGATTGATTCATCCTAGAAGCCGGAATTCTACATCAAGACAGAGGATCTCTCTAAATTCCTTTAGGGGTTTTTGGGTTCTTTATGTTTTGTTATCTTATTTCTTCTGAGATGTTTTCTTTATTAATTATGAACTAAACCTCTCAAATACTTGAGGGGGATGAAACCTAAGACAGACCTTGTTATTATTCATTCTTGAATTATATGATAAATACTTGAATTGTTCTTAATTATGTGTTCTTAATTCTTGGTTTAATAATCCTAGGTATTAAGTCAAGAAACTAATGTGCATAGGTAGAGGAGCAAAAGTCCCTATTTTAAGAGTAGATCTACCATAATTAAGCGGAGTTGCATGCAACCCTAGACATAGGGCGACCTAAATCTGCCGGATTAGGGTCAAACCTAATAGGGGGATCCATAAATCGAGTTAATGCAAGACTAGGGGTTTTAACTAGAAAGAGATTTCAGTTAATCAACCTAGGATTAGTTGTTCTTATCCTCGACAGAGGTATTAACATAAGTTAGGGATCTCTACAGATCAAGTCAAGTGAAGAAATCCTCTAGTTCAAGAAGTTAATAACAAGTGAAGTCTAGGTGGATTCTCCCTTGAGTATTGCCTATATCAATTAGCTTTCCCGAGATTTTTTCCCCAATTTACTTTCTTGTGTACTTTTAGTTTAGTTTTAGAATTAGTTTAAGTCTTCATAAAAACCTCTTTTATTTTTAGGCTAGATAATAGAAAGGAAGTTAATACTAGTACTTTTAGTTCCCTTGGGTACGCTAACTCGGTCTTGCCGCTAAACTATACTACTGTTCGATAGGTGCGCTTGCCTTTAAATCGTGATATTAGTTAGTTTTTGGTGTGATCAGTTTTTATAAATTTTATTACTACATATCACGCGATATCAAGTTTTTGGCGCCGTTGCCGGGGATCGAAAATATTAAGAAAACTGGATTTCTATTACTTTAGCCATTACTATATTTATTTATTTTCAGTTTTTATTTGTTTTTATTTTATTTTAATTTTCTTTGCTTTTTCTTTCTAGGTTTTCTAGTTTATGACGAAGATTTGGAAGTAACAGTTCGCAGAACTCGCAGAGAGATCAGAAGAAGCCTACATTATCCAGAACAAGGACAAGAATAAGAACCTAAACCTACGGAAGAGATGGAAGCAAATCAAAACATTCCACCACCTCCCACAATAGCTGTGCAACTAGTGAATTAAGATGAAGCTCCTCGCACTATGTATGATTATGCTAAACCTAGTTTGGCTGGTACTCAAATTAGCATTATTAGACCTGCCATTGCTGCTAATAATTTTGAATTAAAACCTAACACTATTCAGATGATTCAGCAATTTGTGCAGTTTGATGGTTTACAGGATGAAGATCCCAACTCACATTTAGCCAACTTTTTGGAATTTTACGATATGTTTCAAATTAATGGCGTTTCTGATGATGCCATTCGTCTATAGCTATTCCCATTCTCTTTGAGAAATAAAGCCAAGCAGTGGTTAAATTCTTTACCACAAGGCTCAATCACTACATGGGAACAGATGACAGAAAAATTTTTACTTAAATATTTTCCACCAGCTAAAACAGCTAAATTACAAAATGATATCTCTTCTTTTGTGCAGATGGATTTAGAAACATTTTACAATGCCTGGGAGAGATACAAAGATCTGTTGAGAAGATGCCCGCACCATGGGTTACCTTTGTGGCTACAAGTTCAAACCTTTCACAATGGTTTGAACCCATTAACGAGGCAAATGATCGATGTAGCCGCTGGAGGAACAATCAATGATAAAACACCCGAAGCAGCTTATGAGTTTATAGAAGAGATGTCACTGAATAACTATCAGTGGCAAGTCATGAGGACAAAACCGACAAAAGCCACAAGAGTTTATACTATTGATGCTGTCACTATGCTTACTAACCAAGTAGAACATTTAAATAAAAAGTTTATTAATTTTGTTGGTTCTACACAGGTACAACCAGTGATGCAGTGCGACGCAACCCCAGGAAATATGTTCAATCCAGACTACTCATCTTATGGACACAGCATAGAAACTGAGCAAGCCAATTATATGGGTAACAATTCTAGACCTCAAAATAACCCTTATAGTAATACTTACAATGCAGGTTGGAGAAATCACCCCAATTTTTCATGAGGAGGATAAGGAAATCAAAGACAACAGCGTCATCTGGGATTTCAGCGGCCACAACCACAACAAGAGAAAAAGCTGAATCTTGAAGAGATGTTCACCAAATTTATGGCTGCATCATAAACCCATTTTCAAAACACTGAAACGGCACTAAAAAACCAACAAGCATCAATTCAAGGGCTTGAAAATCAAATCGGTCAACTTGCGAAATTAATTTCAGAGAGACCACAAGGTGGACTATCAAGTAATACTAAGCCAAATCCCAGAGAACATGTCAAAGCAATTACTTTAACAGATGGGAAAGTACTGGCTGAACCAGAAAAGAAGCTTGTTTAAGAATCTCTAAAAGACAAGGTAGAGGAACCCAAGGAAAACACTTCACCAATACTCAAGGAATACAAACCGTATATTCCATATCCGGCAAAGTTAAAGAAAGACTGCACAGACGCTCAATTTGGTAAATTTCTTGAACTTTTTAAACAATTACACATTAACTTACCTTTTGTTGAAGCAATTTCACAGATGCCAAAGTACGCAAATTTTCTTAAAGAACTTCTCACAAATAAAAGGAAGTTGGAAGAATTAGCCACAGTGGAACTCAACGAGGAATGCTCAGCTATTCTCCAAAATAAATTGTCGGCAAAACTGAAAGATCCAGGAAGTTTTACTATTCCTTGTTTAATTGGTAGTTTAATTATTGATAAAGCCTTAGCTGATTTAGGTGCTAGCATTAATCTAATGCCTTACAAAATGTTCAAGCAACTAGGCCTAGGGGAATCAAAGCCCACTAGGATGAGTATTCAACTAGTTGATAGATCTGCTAAATATCATAGGGGAATCATAGAAGATGTGTTAGTAAAGGTAGATAAATTTATATTCCCTGTTGATTTTGTTGTGCTTGACATGGATGAGGATATTGAGGTACCTTTAATTTTAGGACGCCCATTCTTAGCTACTGCTAGAGCTGTTATCGATGTAGGGGATGGTAAATTAGTACTTAGAGTTGGTGAGGAAAAAGTCATTTTTAAAATCTATGATGCCATGAGACTTTCTAGAGAACAGGATGATTCCTGCTATTTTATTAACATTATTGATTATTTTGTTCAAGATAATTTTCAGGAACTTTCCCTTGCAGATACGTTGGAACTGTGTCTTATTCAAGGTGGGGGAAGATGAAGCCACCACTGAAATTGAAGAAGTAAGAAAGGAGTTAGATTCTAATGAAATTATCACGAGACACATAAGTTATGAAAGTATAAAGATGAATAATGAGTTGAGACAGAAACCTTCCATTGATGTACCCCCTAAATTAGAGTTAAAACAACTGCCAGATCATTTACAATATGCCTTTTAGGGGAAGATTCAACTTTACCAGATATTATCGCATCAGATTTGAGCGTTGCAGAAAAAGGGAAACTACTCCATGTATTAAGGGAGCACAAGCAGGCTATAGCTTGGAAAATTTTAGATATTAGAGGAATTAATCCTTCTTTTTGCACCCACAAAATTTTAATGGAAGATGAATATAAACCATCGGTGCAAGCTTAGAGACGATTGAATCCCAACATGAAGGAAGACGTAAAAGCCGAGGTAATTAAACTTTTAGATGCAGGTATTATTTATCCTATTTCTGACAGTTCTTGGGTAAGTCCTATGCAGGTTGTTCCTAAAAAGGGAGGCATGACTGTGGTGTCTAATGACAAAAAAGAGTCAATACCTACAAGAACAGTCACTGGATGGAGAGTTTGCATTGATTATAGAAAGCTGAATGACGCAACTCGAAAAGATCATTTTCCCTTACCTTTTACTGATCAGATGTTGGAAAGATTATCAGGTCACATGTATTATTGTTTCCTAGATGGCCTTTCTAGTTACTTCCAAATCCCGATAGCTCCAGAAGATCAGGAGAAAATGACATTCACATGTCCATACGGTATGTTTGCTTATTGTAAAATGCCTTTCGGTTTATGTAACGCTCCTGCTACTTTTCAGCGATGCATGCTATCTATCTTCAATGAATTCGTGAAAGACATCATGGAGATATTTATGGATGATTTTTCAATTTTCGGTAATTCTTCCAACTTTGTCTTAATAATTTAAAACGTGTTTTGATAAGATGTGAATAGACAAATTTAGTGCTAAACTGAGAAAAATGTCACTTTATGGTTCAAGAGGGTATTGTATTAGGACAAAAAATTTCTAGTAAAGGGATAGAGGTAGATAAAGAAAAAATTGAAACCATTGAAAAATTACCTCCCCCTAATTTAGTTAAGGCTATAAGAAGTTTTTTAGGACATGCCGGTTTTTATCGCAGATTTATTAAAGATTTTTCTAAAATAGCTAAGCCTTTAAAAAAATTACTAGAAAAAGATGTGCTTTTCAACTTTGACCAAGAATGTTTAGAATCTTTTAACACTCTTAAGGAAAATTTAGTCAATGCCCCGATTATGATTTCACCTGATTGGAATCTACCTTTTGAACTAATGTGCGATGCAAGTGATTTTGCAGTAGGTGCACTTTTGGGATAGCGAAGAGACAAGCACTTTCAACCGATTTATTATGCTAGCAGAACTTTGACAGCTGCTCAAGCAAATTATACTACCACAGAAAAAGAATTCCTAGTCGTCATTTTTGCATTTGACAAATTCAGATCTTATTTAATATTGTCAAAAGTCATTGTTTACACTGACCATTCTGCTCTTCGCTATCTTTTAACTAAAACTGATGCAAAACCCCGACTAATAAGATGGATTCTATTGTTACAGGAATTTGATTTAGAAATAAAGGACAAGAAATGAGCGAAAAACTTGGCAGCAGATCACCTTTCAAGACTAGAAAACACATAACCTAAGTACCTCGATAAAATAAACAACTTGTTTCCTGAAGAACAATTCCTAACCATAGTAGAGGCAGCAGTTCCTTGGTTTACTGATTTTGCAAATTATTTAGCAGCTAACATAACCCAATAGGGGTGACCCGTCAGCAAAAGAAGCGATTCTTCGCTGATGTGAAAAACTACTTTTGGAAAGATCCCTTTCTTTTTCGAATTTGTGCAGATCAGGTTATTCAAAGATGTGTAGCTGAGAAAGAAACATACCAAATATTAGATCACTGCCATTCGAGACCCACAGGAGGACATCACAATGGAGCTAGAACTACCCACAAGGTACTCGAATCAGGTTTTTACTGGCCTACACTTTTCAGAGATGCCAACAGATATGTTACCTCTTGTGATAAATGCCAGAGAACAGGTAATATCTCTCAACATAATGAAATGCCTCAGAACTATATACTTTCATGTGAAATATTTGATGTGTGGGGTATTGATTTCATAGGTCCATTCCCTACTTCATTTGGAAATAAGTACATCCTAGTAGCAGTAGATTATATGTCAAAATAGGTGGAAGCCCAAGCCTTACCTATTAATGATGCTAGAATGGTAGTACGATTTTTGAAGAAACTTTTTCTCTCGATCTGGAACACCTAGGATAATTATTAGCAATAGGGGTACCCATTTTTGCAATGCTCAATTTGAAAAAGATTTAAAAAGGTATGGAGTGCACCATAGAACAGCTACCCCTTATCATCCACAAACCAGTGGCCAAGTCGAAGTAACAAATAGGGAACTAAAATGCATGTTAGAGAAAACAATAGAAACGAATAGAAAAGATTGGTCAAGAAAGATAGACGATGCTTTATGGGCCTATAGAACTGCTTTTAAAACGCCCATAGGTACAACTCCCTATAAACTTGTCTACGGAAAAAGTTGTCATCTGCCACTTGAACTTGAACACAAAGCATTTTGGGCTATTAAATTTGAAACCTTGATTTTAAGCTTGCATGTGAGTATCGAAACCATTTTTAATTTTCGAAAAAAATGGGGTTGACTAAAAAAACGAAAACGGAGTCGCCACCAATCTTTTTAGGTGTGATTGGATCACCTTTTTAAAACATTGATTTTGGCCTACGAAAATTTGAGAAAACGGGTTCGGGAGTCAGTTACGTACAAAGAAGGATTAGCAATCCCGTAACACCCAAAAATTGGTACCAAACCGATTATAAAATGTCCTAGTGTCGAATATTTAAAAAAGTTTTTTAATCTGATCCTTTTGAGTTTTAAAAACTTATAATTCCTTTTAAGAGACATTTAATTATTTGGATAGAAAAACAGTCGAATCTCAGTAAGTTAGAGCACGGCCCTTTAAATTTCCCAAAATGTTAAATATCCTTCGTTTTTTAGAAACCCCTATCTCGAAATATCGAAACATCACATCAGTACGTTAGGACGCAATATTTTAGATTTTCAAAGATAGTTTTTTTTTATTTGAAAATCGTTCTTTTTAAATTAAAAAGGATACCTAATCATTTGGAATTAACGAAAGAAATCGAAGTCCAATAAGTTAGGGCACGATTCTTTCAAAAATCCCAAACGTCAAATATTGCCTTAATTTTTAAAAAAAATAATTTTTAGATTAAAAAACGATAATTAAATGGGATATGTTTTATAATAATGTTTCGATAAAAAATGCAGCATAAATATATATTACAAAATGCAAAAACTAAAACAATGTATAAAATACACGACATATCAGCATTTCATATGAATATAAACAATTAAAAAGGAAAACAACAACATGTGATGATAGATTATAAAAAAATAATTATACTACAGCAAAAATAAGCAAATATGTAACTTGATTAAACAAATGAAGAAATATACAATAAACTATAATAAATTTAAAAAAACATGTGAGATATAAAACTTAGAAATAATTTCAACATTATAATAAAAAATAAGGGTAAAATATCAATAGGAAATAAATGAGGCATTTGAAAACAACAAATAGGTATTATGATAGTAAAGATGATGATTTTTAAGTGAATTAATAAATTCATATAAAATAATTAATATATTTAAAGAATATGAAAGATAATTTATAATAAATTATTCTAAAATATTGTATCATATGCAAAATATAAAATAATACATAATATTAAATAATATATTAATTTTAAAAAAATATTTAATATTTAATAATAATATACAAATTTTAAAGCAATACTTATAATAAATAATAGATATATGAAAATAATAATGTATAAGGGAACAATTATATATATATATATACAAAAGGTTTTGAATAAAATAAATAATGTATACAAAATACCAAAACTAATGAATAATAATTTAAAAGGAATTTAGTTGGAATAAAAATAAAATTGAAAAGGATTAAATTAAAATTTAGCAAAAAACTTTGGGGCAAAAGTGAAAAGAAATAGAACTAAGTTTAGAACCTAATTGAAATGCATGCTACAAAAGAGGGATTCACTGGGTAAATATACCCTATTCCTAAAATGGCACTATTTCAATGCTTGCATTTTTAAATGGCCTAGGGACCAAAATGTTGCACAAATGAAAATATGGGGCAAATGTTTAAAAAAGAAAACAAAAAAAAACTGATCTGGGATGTATTGTAAAAGCGGGGGGATTTTGCATGCAAATTACCCATATTATCAGTAAAACACGCGGATCCTTAAGGCACGGGTCGGGTTGAACGGGTCAAGAACAAAACGGCGCCGTTTTAGTGCTTATTGACTTAAGCCAAAACGGCGTCGTTTTATACTATTATAAAAGTAAATTTTTACACAAAAATTTCATTTAGACCCGATTTTTATAAAAAAAATTCCGAAAACTCTCCCAGCCCCTCTCGCCATGAGATTTCCGGCTGTCGCTCAGGCATTGGGCCATCGTGCCGGCCATTGTCGCCGACCACTGTGCACGGTGGCCGGAGCTCCGAAAATCTCAAATTTTCCAGCGGTTCCAAGGGTAAGATTTCTTCTTTTATTTTTAGTAATATTTTGCAACAAAACAAATAAAAAAGAAACCAAATGTAAACTGCTTTCCTTCGGTTTTTTAAAATCTGCTTCAACCGTCTCTTATGTTTCGTATATATATAAAAAAGAATGAAGAAAAATTATCAAAAATAAAAGATTAAATAGAATCTATCAAAAGAGCGAATTACCTCTGTTCTCTGAAAAAAATACTGTTTGTATCGCTCTTTGTATCTCTATATCCATCCCTTTTACAATGATAGCATTCAGCTTTATAGCCACAGTTTCTACAATACATTTGGTATATAAAAATTTCCTTCGATTTCTTGCCATCTTTGTTTCGTTTCCGTGCTGTTTTCTTTCCTTTTGCAGGTTAATGGCGCGAATCACGGCGATGGCAATGGAGGCTGCGCATGGAGCTTGCAGCGCGAAGAGAAGGCTAAGGTTTCTAACCCTAGCCGAAAGATTTAAGTTTTGGGCCTCTTGGGCCTTCGTAAGTTTGGGTCTAGTATAGGTTTAGGTATTGGGGTAACAGGGTTCAATTTGTTTGGGCCAATGGTGTAATCGGGCTTCGGTTTTATTTAGGTATTAGGCCACGGGTATCAAGGTTTGGGTAGGAATTTATTTGTAATTTGGGCTTAATTTTGGGTTGTAATGGACAAAAAAAAACTTTATTGTTTTCTGGTTTTTGTTTATTTTTTATATATAAAGCCCGGGCAAAAATGGGCTATTACAGCTGCCCCTCTTTGCTTATTGCCGTGTAAATGGAATAGAGCAAAGACTATAAAAGGACCAATTTTGTCTGGCTCACCGAGTCTTGAGTTCTTGGTCCTTGATCTTCTTTAAATGGCCTCCAACCCATCTGCAACTTTAAAGGTATTGGACCATAAGTATGACGGCTTCAATTTGCTTCACTGCAACTTCAGGAAGGCAATATCTGCTATCTTCAACCTGCTCCCCGCCAACACAGGAACGCCATGCTAATATCTTCGATCTGCCCCCTGCCCATACAGGGATGCCAAATCTGCTATTTTCGACCTGCTCCTTGCCTATACAGGGATGCCAAGTCTGTTATCTTCAATCTGCTCCCTACCCATACAGGGATGCCAAATCTGCTATCTTCGATTTGCTCCTTGCCCATACAGGGATGCCAAATCTGCTATCTTCAATCTGCCTATACAGGGATGCCAAATCTGTTATCTTCGATCTGCTCCATACCCATACAGAGATGCCAAATCTGCAATCTTCCATCTGCTCCCTGCCCATACAGGGATGCCAAATCTGCAATCTTTGATTTGCTCCCTGCCCATACAGGGATGCCAAATCTGCAATCTTCGATCTGCTTCCTGCTCATACAGGGATGCCAAATCTGTTATCTTCGATCTACTTCGCTGCAAACTCAGGAATACCAGATCTGCTGTCTTTAACCTGCTCCCTGCAAACTCAGGGACGCCATGCTGAAATCTTTAACCCGCTCCCTGCAAACTCAGAGACACCATGCTGATATCTTCGATCTGCTTCGCTGCAAACTCAGGAAGTCAAGATCTGCTTTCTTCAACCTACTCCCTACAAACTCAGGGATGCCATGCTGATATCTTCGATCCGCTTTGCTGCAAACTTAGGAAGTCAAGATCTACTTTCTTCAACCTGCTCCCTGCAAACTCAAGAAGTCAAGATCTGCTTTCTTCAACCTGCTCTCTGCAGACTCAGGGACGCCATGCTGAAATCTTCAACCTACTCCCTGCCAATATAGGGCCATGCTGATATCTTCTATCTACATTGTCCCCTAGAGGGCATAACCTATAGAATGGGTATATGCTTATGCTTATTGATTAGGATGCCATGATTGAAATGAGTCAAATGCTTCCTAATTAACATACCATGATGCAAAAAATGTTATGAAAATGATTCCTTTTTCAAGTATCATCACTCATTCATTTATCGTGGTTTTGTCTTCCTTCTTCTCGATGTATCAATCATACTCTGCTCGTATGCTTTAAATCTTTTCTGTCAATTTGGTCCGTTGTACCATTCCCCAAATGTTACAACCCACTAGAGATATTTGTGATATGATCCTCTCTTAAGATCAATATTGCTTAATTTTTCCAATCACCATTTGGACAGAAGAGGTAATCTCAATTTTCTCGAGTACTTCCGACCCTTACACATGAGAATTTTCAAACAACTGTCCTGTTTCAGCTTCTTGTATTATCCAGAAATTTCTAGAGTAATATGCAAAACTTCTTTTGTAAAAATATTATTAGTTCATCAATCATTATTTCAATGCAACATGCTTTATGAATAATGGGTAGCAAATAAGTTGATCTTTGAGGATAGTAGAGTTTGAAGATATCATCAAAAATACAAAGGAAATTAATCTGTGAACATATCTTTGGAAGAAAAAGAATCCAAAGATAGTAAATAGGACAAAAACCAGGTGCCCTAGATATCGCAGCTTGGACTTCTATATACAAGCTCCATAAAGACTGCTTTGAGCTTAACATGTGTTTAGAAGACCCAAGGTACTTTGTTGATGCCCCAGCATGTAACATACTTTGCTTCTTGTTGATTTAAATATAGCAAGATCACTGCATGCCTTCCAAAATTTGAGCTGCCCTTTCAGGTTTTCAACTCAAAACCCCTTTGGTCTCAAGGTGCCCTTTACAGGTTTTCACCTTAGCTTCTCCATTTTCATTTTCACTTTTTTTTAAGAAGTATCAAAGCACCCTTTGCGGGTTTTCACATTGGCTTCTTCTTTTTTCAAGCAAAATATTTCTTGACGGAGTCCGAATTCACAGGATTAGGTAAGCTTTTCCCATGCACCACAGAGAAAGCTTTTACCACATATGGCCCTCTCCACTTCGGCATCCATTTTCCTCTAAAATCTTTCTATATGGGAAGAATCTTTTTCAGTACAAGGTCTCCCTTGGACGAACCTTTTTGCTATATGCCAGCCTCAATCACTTCTAACTATAATGAACCTTTTCCTTCTACCTGTTCCAACCAAAGCTTAGAGGAAAAGAATCTCGATTTCCATGAGCCGAACTGCCTCTATTCCACAAACCAATGGGAAAGGTGTTGCCCCAGCAAAAGTCTTGATCGACGTAAGCATAGAGAGTAATTGGTAGCTTCTTATGCCAATTCTTACAAGTCTCGGTCATCTTTCATAATTTTTATTATTTTTTTCTTTTTGTACTTTTCTTTTGGCAACCTTTTTTTTGTACTGTGATATGGCGCCTAATCTTTGAACAGACTGCAAACTTTTGACATTGTGCAGTTGGATATGATCTTTTCCGACCTCTTTTTTCTTTTCTTTTTTTTTTTTTGAAATTTGATGACTATTGACTTTGTAATATTGGCATACGAAGCTACTTTCACCCTCTTAATGGAGTAATCGATGTCCACAAAGATGAATCATTGTCAGCTTGAAACTTTTGACGAGCTCGAGCCCATATATGCCCCATATATAGAAAGTTTGTGAATAAAAGAAGGTGGCACATAAGTCTTAACTCCTTTAATGCAATCCCCTTCCATAATGGACCAGTAGTGCCCAAACCTCATGTTTATTCTCATGGACCTCTTTTAGGCTTACCTACATCCACAAGTCTTAGTAACCTAGGCATATATTAATATGATCATGCAAAAACGTCTTCAAACTCCAACAATAGTCTCAACAGGGTCTTGTTTTATCTCTCCGGCTATGCGCGTTCCAATTTCACGACCTTTTCTTCCTCTAAAGCTATATTCTCTACCACCTCTTTATGGGGTACAAATTGTTTCTTTTCTTGCTTTATCATTTTTAACAAATTCGGAAGCAAGTCATAATCTCTGTCACCTTCAAAATCCTGAGGTTCCTCTAAACACATGTCGCGCTCAAAAAGGAACTCTGAATTTGTAGTATCGGTTCCCATGTCATTGATATCTAGGAACCTATGACAGGCACAAAAGAATGTACAAGGAATAAATGAATTCAAGAACAACTATTTACATGGTATGACTTAGAATAGGATGGAAATTGGAAAATCAAAAAATAAAGAATGAGGGAACAATTGCTTGAATTGATAATGAAAGGTGTGTTTTATTGAAACAATGATGTCTAAACATAAGCCTATTTTACAAATGAAATCTTATTGTTTCTAGGCTTTTAAAACAACAAGTGTGCTCTGAACATTACTTTGCATAATCTCTAAAAACTACATGAAATTCCTTTACAGACCAGTTGTTCAAAACATTTCCAAGTTTGCAA
This sequence comes from Gossypium stocksii, assembly GCA_020496765.1. NCBI lineage: Eukaryota > Viridiplantae > Streptophyta > Magnoliopsida > Malvales > Malvaceae > Gossypium > Gossypium stocksii. The sequence goes on from CM035622.1 coordinate 13,024,684, forward strand.
GGATGAATTTGATACTATCAATCTTTCCAAACCATTTTCAACGGAGTTCTTATTTCTGCAATATCCCCCTTGATCCTTCTCACAATACTTTAATCATTTACCCCCTTATCTCCATAGTTTGTCAATGAGCTCTCTGTACCAGGGGTATCATCAAACTTCACAATTCCCATCTTGATAAGTCTTTCAAATGTCTTCTTGAAAGCAGTGCAATTTTCTATTGAATGCCCCGGTACTCCCGCATGGTAATCACATTGAGCATTTGAATCATACCATTTGGGGTATGGGGGCTACAACAGTTCTATATAAAACAGGTACACCACGTGTGCGTCAAATAAACTTTGATATAGCTCCTTATACAATATTGGGATTGGCGTAAATTGGAACTTTTCAAAGTTTTGCCTTGTGCCCGATTCCTGCCTTGTCGAACCCTGTTGCCCCGCGTGGTTACTTTTGGTTGATTGATAGTTACTGACCTCGAGTACTGGCAACACAAAAATTTATATACTTTTACATGCCCTTTTAAACATAATTTCATGCAAATTCGATTAAATTCTTGTCAAAAAATAATTAAATATTATAAAATAATTAAATTGTGTTAAAAATATGAAAATTATGAATTTTAATTAATTTTATAGTTAATTTTGATAAAATTTGGTTATTTTTTGACAGAATTGCACAATTGGCGAAAAATGGCCCGGCGGACACTGCGAGAAGAACAAAACCGAGAAGCAATTTGGAGTATCGAGGTGAATTAATTTCTAGCCCAAGACAGTCCAAAAATGTGTATTTATTCATAAATAAATTAATTTTAATTTATTTCCTATTCAATTTAGGTTAAATAAATTAATTTTAATTAATTATGAAGAAAGGGCCTAGTGAACCGCACTGGTTGAACCAAACGGAGTGAACCGAACCAGCCATTAATTGGGCTGACCAGAACCGACCATTGGGTGACCCAAATCAGAAATTTAGCTGATTAAATATGCTTGCAAAAAGCCCCTTGAAAAACCTCTAAATTGCGTTCAAACCCCACCTTTATTTTAGGCTTTGTAGATTTGCACCAACCTATTTTTAGCAAGGTTGAAAGCTTCAACCTTGCCATGTGTGTGGCCGGCCATGTGGGTGGTCTCTTGGCTGCTGAGTTTGCTATTTTTAGCAGCCCTCTTCAGCTATAAAAGCCACCCCTTGCTGCTCATTTCAATCATCCCTCAACTCACTCACTTCTCAACATTCTCTCATTCTCTCTTCACCTCTCCACTCTCTTTTCTCTCCACTTTTCCATCCCACTTCCCTATAGCCTTGTGCCAATTTCTCCTCTTGGAAAAGAGGTGTTTTCCCAGCCAATTTGGGCAGCAAGCAAATGTTCATAGCAGCCTTGACCAGCGAGGACAACGGAGACGAAGAACGGAGCAACTAGTCAAAGCCACGGAGAAACACCGGATTTGCCTTCTTGTTCCCTATCTTTTTAATTTTTGTTGTTTTTATGATGAACATATCTATGAATATGATTGTTGTTGAAATGGTTATTTTAATCAATTTAGGTTGAATTTAATTCATGTTGGGTTGATTATATTTTGCCTACTTGAATTATTAAAATAATGTTTATGTTGTTATAGGACTTAGTAAAATGTTTGATTAAGTAAAATCATGCTTAGATTATCTGGCATTATAATTGTTTAGATAATTAAAGAATTAATTGTTTAAACGGATTGAAATTGCAATTAATGGACTGAATACTTAATCAGTGCATGTTTAATTGTTTAGATTATCTGACGATTCATATGCCTTGCATAACTTGCAAGATTGTTGTGATTAAATTGTTTCAAGGTATGGCTACTTTGTTACTTCACGCAATCTTTTACATGTTTATTAAGTTAAATTAATCGGTTGAATCGACATAGGAATATGCGAGAGATAATTTAATTTAATAAATATGTATGTGCTATAGCATGTTTACCTTATTAATTCTGTTCAGTCGGTTGAATTGGCATAGGAATATGATCAAGAGATGAATGGATTTTAATTAGTAAATATGTTCATAAGTTAGCAAATTACTAGGTTGCCGTGAATTTATTCGTAACAGCATAAGCATGAAATTAATAACTCTAGTTAAAAAGGTATAATTAATCCAACACAATTATATCATCTTGATTAAATCTTATTTTGAAATCGTGCACTAGGAACTCTTTTTATTTTATTTAAATTGTTTTCTTAGTTTTAGAATCTTAGTTTATAAATCACTCTTTTCAAACCAAAATTATTTTTATCTCACCAAAGTGTTTTAATTAATTTCATAAATAATTATTTTTACAGTCCCTGTAGGTACAATAACTCGACATTTACTTGTCACTTTATTACTTGTTACGATTGTGTACACTTGCACATTTCCACCGTTCAAGTTTTTGGCGCCGTTGCCGGGGATTGTTTTGAAAAACATTATTTGTGAATTATTTTTACATTTTGGTTCATTTATTTTTCTGTTCAATTTTTCTTAATTAATTTTTCTTTGATTGTTTCAGGTGTTTATGAGTATTGACCAGATTATTGACTTACTCCCTGTGGACCCTAAAATAGAACGAACCTTTTGTCAACGAAAAAGACAAGTGAACCAGAAAAGGACCGAAGAGATGAATTTTAGAGATATGAATCAATGAAACGGAGCAAACCCTACTCAAAATCCTATCCTTATTGCTGATGATAGGGATAGACCTTACGATAATATGACGTGCCTGTGTTCAACGATCTTAATCCAGGTATTAGAAGACCCGAGATCGAGGCACAACAATTTGAGCTGAAGCCAGTCATGTTCCAGATGCTTTAGACAGTAGGCCAGTTTAGTGGAATGCCTACTGAAGATCCTCATCTTCACTTAAGACTATTTATGGAGGTGAGTGACTCTTTCAAGCTAGCCGGAGTACTCGAAGATGCACTACGATTAAAGTTGTTCCTGTACTCGCTAAGGGACAGAGCTCGAGCCTGGTTAAACTCGTTGCCACCGAACTCAATTTCTACATGGCAAGAGTTAGCAGAGAGATTTCTTGTGAAGTATTTTCCACCTAGCAAGATTGCTAAGCTGAGAAATGAGATTACTGCTTTCCAACAATTGGATGATGAGTCCTTGTATGAGGCATGGGAAAGATTCAAAGAGTTATTATGAAAATGCCCTCATCATGAAATCCCGCATTGCATCCAACTTGAGGCATTTTATAATGGTCTCAACGCTCACACAAGGATGGTAGTGGACGCCTCCACTAATGGTGCTCTCCTTTCTAAGTCTTACAATGAGGCTTACGAAATCATCGAGAGGATCACCAGTAACAACTATCAGTGGCCAACCAATCGAGCAATGTCAGGAAGACGAGTCGCCTGAATCCATGAAGTGGACGCTCTCACTTCACTCACATCTCAGGTATCTTTGATATCTTCAATGTTAAAGAATCTTACCACTAATAGGTCTAATAGTTTTGCAGCACAGCCACATAACCAATATGAGAATATAGCCTGTGTCTATTGTGGAGAAGGACATTTGTTTGAAGAATGTCCATCAAACCCAGAATCGGTATACTACATGGGTAACCCAAACCAAAACCGAGGAAGACAAGGGCTACAATCCAACTTTTACAACCCATCGTGGCATAATCACCCCAATCTTTCCTGGAGTAACCAAAGGGCTGGGGGCAGTAACAACTATGCCCAACCTAGACCAACCCAGCCGCCTAGTTTTTCACAGCGAGTTCAGAAACCAGTGCAAGCTGAAGCGTCCAATAGCCTAGAGAACCTACTAAAGGCTTACATGGCAAAGAATGACTCCTTAATTCAAAGCCAAGCAGCTACATTGAAGAGTTTGGAAAACCAGATGGGCCAGCTTGCAATTGAACTCAGGAACCATCCATAAGGCGCTCTACCTAATGATAGGGAGAATCCGAGAAATTTGGGGAAGGAACATTGCAAAGCACTAACATTGAGGAGCGGGAAGATAGTAGAGCCTAACATCGTTGAAGCTGAAGAGGAGCATGCTGAAGCTCAAGATCCAGAAGAAGTTCAACCGAGTGTTGAAGTTCCAGTTCCACCTGAACCAAAACCTGCAAGACCTGAAAAGGTAACCTCAGAACCAGCCAATTCTGATCAGCCAACCACTCCGTTAAGTGCAGAATTGCTGCCAAAGACGAATCAACCAGTACCAGTTCCAGTATATAAACCTCCACCACCTTACCCTCGAAGACTTCAGAAGCACAAACAGGAGGTCCAATTCAAGAAGTTCCTTGACGTACTCAAGCAACTTCACATCAACATCCCATTGGTTGAAGCACTTGAACAAATGCCGAATTACGTCAAATTCATGAAAGATATCCTGTCCAAGAAGTGAAGACTTGGAGAATTTGAGACGGTAGCTCTAACGAAGGAATGCAGTGTATATCTTCAAGACAAATTACCCCCTAAGCTGAAGGATCCTGGGTGTTTTACCATACCATGTAATATTGGAGCAACATACTGTGGTAAGGCACTATGTGACTTGGGTGCAAGCATCAACTTGATGCCTATGTCGATATTTAAGAAGTTGGGAATAGGTGAAGTTAGACCTACTACGGTTACACTTCAGCTAGCAGATCGATCCTTAGCACATCCAGAAGGAAAAATCGAGGACGTATTGGTACGTGTAGATAAGTTTATATTTCCTGTTGTCTTTGTAATCGTAGATTTTGAAGCAGACAAAGAAGTGCCAATTATCCTGGGGAGACTGTTCTTAGCAACCGGAAGGACATTTATAGATGTGCAGAAGGGCGAACTTACGATGTGCGTTCAGGATGATCAGGTAACATTTAACGTTTTCAAGTCAATGCTATTTCCTGACGCAATAGATGATTGTTCTGCAGTATCTGACTTAGAGAATTTAATAGTGGAGAAGGAAATCAACTCTGTTGAGGATCCACTAGAAAGAATTCTAACATCAGATCCTCTGAATGATGAAGAGGGGGACGAAAACTTAGCTTTGTTAGAAGCTAATCAAAAGGGATATACTCTACAATCCTGATTTGAATCTTTGGATCTAGAGGAGAGAGATTACACACAGCCGAAAGCGTCAATTGAGGAGCCACCTAAATTAGAACTCAAAGAATTACCCTCATATTTAAAATACGTTTATTTAGATGAAGCTTCTACTTTGCCTGTGATTGTTTCAACAGAACTAACTACTGAGCAAGAAGAAAAACTTATCTTAGTTCTGAAACAATTCAAGAAGGCTATTGGATGGACCATAGCTGATATTCGCAGTATTAGTCCATCCGTATGCATGCACAAGATCATCCTGGAAGATGGTGAAAAGGGGATGATTGATGGACAACGAAGGCTAAACCTGATCATGAAAGATGTGGTGAAAAAGGAGATTATCAAGTGGCTAGATGCTGGTATCATCTATCCCATCTCAGACAGTTCATGAGTAAGCCCGGTCCAATGCGTACCAAAAAAAGGAGGTATCACAGTCATGGAGAATGAGAACAACAAGTTGATACTGACTAGAACAGTTACGGGATGGAGAATCTACATCGATTACCGGAAGCTGAACAAGGAAACTAGGAAGGATCACTTCCCTTTGCCATTCTTGGACCAGATGTTGGATAGACTCGCGGGCCGAGATTACTACTATTTTCTTGATGGATACTCGAGGTACAACCAGATTACGGTAGCACCGGAAGATCAACACAAAACCACATTCACCTGCCCGTATGGTACATTTGCATTTAGACGCATGCCATTTGGTTTATGTAATGCACCCACTACATTTCAAAGATGTATGATGTCTATTTTCACTGACATGGTTGAGAAATTTTTGGAAGTTTTCATGGACGACTTTTCAGTATTTGGAGACATTTATGATGATTGCTTAGCTAGTCTGGCTAGGGTCCTAAGGCGATGCGAAGAAACAAACCTAGTACTTAACTGGGAAAAGTGCCATTTCATGGTATGAGAAGAAATTGTTCTAGGGCATCGAGTAACGAGACATGGGATCGAGGTAGACAGAGCAAAGGTAGATGTTACCAATAAACTCCCACCTCCAACATCTGTAAAGGGTGTTAGGAGCTTTTTGGGACACGCCGGTTTCTACCGAAGGTTTATTAAGGACTTATCCAAAATTGCTAAACCTCTATGCAAATTATTGGAGAAGGACACAACATTCACATTTGATGATGAATGCTTAAGAGCTTTTAAGGATTTAAAGAATCAGTTAGTTACGGCACCTATAATCGTCACACCAGACTGGGATCTACCATTCGAATTGATGTGTGACGCAAGTGACTTTGTAATTGGAGCTGTCATGGGCCAGTGAAGGAACAAAGTTTTTCATCCCATCTACTATACGAGCTGGACTCTTACAAGAGCTCAATTAAACTATACGGTAACAGAAAAAGAGTTACTTGCTATTGTGTTTGCTTTCGACAAGTTTTGATCTTACCTTGTAGATACCAAAGTGACTGTCTATACGACCACTTGGCAATCAAGTACTTACTTGCCAAGAAAGACGCTAAGCCGAGGTTGATTCGGTGGGTACTTTTACTTCAAGAGTTCGACTTGGAAATTCAAGATCGAAAGGGAGTAGAAAACCAAGTAGCAGATCACTTGTCCAGATTTGAGCCGCAAGAAGGAAATACCCCACTTATACCGATCCATGAGACCTTTCCAGATAAGCAAATACTTAAGGTAAATCACATCCATAATACCCCTTGGTTTGCTGATATTGCTAACTTTTTAGCTTATGGTTTGATGCCAATTGATAAGACGTATCAACGAAGGAGAAAGTTTCTTCACGATGTGAAGTACTATTTCTGGGAAGAGCCATATCTATTTAAAAAGTGTGTAGATCAGACGATCAGAAGATGCGTGGCAAAAGAAGAAATACCGAAGATTTTATACCATAGTCACTTAGCTCCGAGTGGGGGACATTTCTGAGGTACTCGTACTGCGGCCAAAGTATTGCAAGCCGGATTCTTTTGGCCAACACTATTCAAGGATGCATATGCGTACGTAAAGAGTTGTGACCGATGTTAAAGAGTTGGGAATGTCACCAACAGAAATGAGATGCCTCGAACAAACATCATTGAGATTGAATTATTCGATGTTTGGGGCATTGATTTTCTTGGGCCTTTTCCTCCGTCCTTTGGTCGCAAGTATATATTGGTAGTAGTAGATTATGTGTCCAAATGGGTCGAGGCTAAAGCTTATCTGACAAATGATGCGAACAAGATTTGGAACCCCACGAGCCATTATCAGCAATGAAAGGTCCCATTCTATGAACAAGTGGTTGAAATGGTTGTTAGACAAGCATGGAGTGAAACACAAGGTTGCAACAGCTTACCATCCACAGACGAATGGGCAAGCTGAAATGGCAAATATGGATCGTTTGCCCGAACCGACGAGATTGGTCCAAAAGATTAGATGACGCTTTATGGGCTTATAGAACAGCATACAAGACACCTTTAGGGATGTCACCCTATAGGCTGGTCTTTGGGAAAGCATGTCATCTACCCCTGGAGTTAGAGCACAAAGCTTACTAGGCGCTTCGACAACTCAACTTAGATCCTAAGCTCACAAAAGAAAAAAGGATGTTCCAACTCAACGAGTTAGAAGAATTCCGAATGTTCTCATATGAAAATGCCAAACTACTCAAAGAAAGACTCAAGAAATGGCATGACAAACACATCCGAGTTCGAGAATTTGAAGCAGGTCAGCAAGTCTTATTGTTCAACTCTAGACTGAAGTTCTTTCCAGGTAAGCTTTCACGTTGGTCCAGTCCATTTACAATTCACAGAGTCTATCCATACGGAGTTGTTGAACTCCAAGGTAAGAGAGGTAATTTTCAAGTTAATGCTCAACGTTTGAAACACTATTGGGGGAATAAAACTGAACGGGATAACATCTCATTCATTTTACCAGATATTTAAAATTTTTTTCCGTATTTTACTCAATAAATAATTTAGGGTTTATTTTTCGAGTTTAGTATGTTTAAATAAATTCTGTCTAGGAGGTTGAAACTTAAGCGGGACCGTTTGTGACCCCTTCAATCTTTCCTGGGAATTTATTTTAACATAATTTTCCAAGAAATTATTCCCTAATTAATAAACTAAATAAATTTTTGTTTTTTTTTCAAATAAAAGGGTCAATTTGATCCAATTTTTAAATTTTCATTAAGTCTAGGGACTTAATTGAATTATTTTTAAAATTTGATTGCTCTTTTTATGAATAATAAAAATTAGGTGCCTTTCTTTGTAAATATATTTTTAAGGCATCTAGAAGAAATATTTTTATTTTTTATATACTATTAATAATATGATAAACTTTAATATATAATTATATTTATTATAATTTATATTAATTTTTATCAACTTAGAGTAGAATTAGGATTAATTTAATTTTAATTTTATTTTACGTTTATCTTAAATAATTAATAGCAATTGATAATTTTATATGCATATATTTAATTATTAATTGTTGTTAAACCAGAGTAGGATTAGAATTAAACTCTTAGTTTTAATTATTAAATTTTATTAAGAGTTCTACTCTAATTCCTATTGACCACTCTATAAATACCACCTTAATTTCCCTATTCATTCAACCCCAAAATCACCCAACCAAAACACCTTGTGCCGCAACAGTAGCCTAGTCGGCAAGCACCCAGCAGCTTCAAGTCGTGTCACACACTAGCAGCTATCCAGGCACATTCCAGAGCATGCATCTGCGCGCCCGTGCTACTGCTGCCCAGGCCACGTCCTGCGCTAGCATCCAGGCCTGCTTGACGAGGCTCCTGCATGCACGTCCTAGCTCCCGCAAGCGTGATCCAGGCTGTTCGACGAGGCGCTATTCGGCCTGCTTCTCACGCCACTGCTGCCGAGCCAATCTCCTGCTGCTTGACGCGTACAACTGCAGCAGCTGTCTAGGCACGTTAGCTGCTCCACGCACCTGCACTCGGCCTGCTTGCTGAGCCACTCCACCCTCACACCAAGCTTTAAACCAAAATTCTTCAACCCTCCTCCTTTTAATTCAGCATATTTTTCTTCATAATTATTTTTATTTAGAGTTCTTCTATATTTTTGCAAAAAGGTGGTAAGATTTAATTTTTCTTTTAAATTTTAATTTATTTAAATTATTTAATTTTTCAATTCTTTGAATTATTAATAATTTTCATGATTTAAATTTTGGGAGAATGAATTTTTTTCCATCTCGTGTTAGGTCAATTATGCCCCGCAAGAGAACTCGCGCCTCCGCTCAAATTAATGAAACACAAAGCAAGTTCCATTGTGTTGAAGCTAAAGTGAGATACGAAAGTATCTACAAAAATCAACAGATGCATCCTGAGAAAGGCTTCACACTGAAGGAGAGCAATTACAAAGAGTTCATGGCACAAATTCGTCAAATTGCTGAAGCTCTCAATTGGGAACTGTTTTGTGAAAAGAGACCTAGTGTGGATGAAGAGCTAGTTCGTGAGTTTTACGCGAATTTAACATCAAGCGAGATGACAGAAGTCCCTGTTCACGGAATCAAGGTACCTATAAATTCGAATGCTATTAATGAGTTCTTTGAGTTACCTGATTTTGAGAACGACGAATATTTGTCTTTGATGAGCAATATCAAGCTGGAACTTCTGCAAGAAGTTCTTGAGGAGCTTACAGTTGAAGGTTCTAATTGGACTGTGTCAAAGCAAGGAACCCACACTTGTTGAAGAGAATACTTAACACCTATTGTGAAGGTATGGTTCTATTTCATCCGTTTCAGCCTTCTGCCGAGCTCACATGGGACTACAATTTCATTGAAGCGAATGGTCTTACTATACTTGATCTTGACGGGTAAGACCATTGATGTGGGAAAGATCATCCTGAAAGAATTCGAAACTGTGCCGTTAGATGTTCTGGCCCTGCTTACTTCCCCTTTACAATCACTATTCTATGCTTGAAAGCAGAAATTCTTGCTAATGTAAAGAAGATAAGGTACACCCAAGGCACAATTATAGATTGGGACCTCTACCGAGTAGCCGGAGACTCAGTTCTGCAACAACGAATTGAAGAAAGTGAAGAACCTGAGGAAGAAGAAGATCCCACGATGAAATCATTTGAAGTCCCTGATAAAGTGGACCCAGTAGAGCCAAAAGATGAATCGGATGCTGGAACGCCAATGTTTAGAGCTTAGTCACCTAGCCCAGACTTTCGAGATGAGCTATCAAATTCGATGGACTTAATGCAACACATGCAATGGCAGCAACAAGCATACTGGAGATACTCAAAAATAAGGGATGACTCATTTTGAAGTGTTTTCCAGAGAATATACAATGACCCATTTATTTTTGAGCCTGAATTTCTAGATTTCATATTTGAGCCATGGACTCCACTCTCGAAAAAGGAGCAAAGCGACTCATGCAAAGGCAATAATGATGGAGCAAAAGATGAGTCCAAGTTGGAAGGATCTACAAATAAATAAAAGGGAGGGATCTCTACTTTATTTTATTTTCTGTTTTTAGGTTAAGTTAGGATTAGGATTAATTAAGAATTTTTATCTTTGCATAATAAAACAAGAGAAGGAAATCCTGAATAAATATGGACAAGTCATAAAGTATAAAGTGTGGCAATAGATATATACATGTCTAGGATTGGATTTCAAAATAGCTTGGTATTTAAGCAGTCACATTGACTCACCTCCTCTTTTCTGAATTCCTACCTGGTGTATAGTATCTATTCACTTTAAACAATGAGGAAATGGTTCATTTTAAGTTGGGGGGACCGAAATTTGAAATTATTTTCATCCAAAATAAAATTTTTCTTTTAATTATGATTAGGATATATTTCTGTTCAAGAAAATTGAATTTTGTTAAGTATGCTGAACTTGAGTATGAATAAAGTTCTATTTTTTTCAATAAATTATTATGTAGTTTGATGATAACATGAATGTATTTTAATAAAACATGCAACTTCATACCATAAAATTTTTATCTCTTTAGGAAATTTAGGCATGCATGAAAGTTTAAGTCTTTAGAATTGACTTAGTAGTTTCTTGAGGCGAAATCCTAGGAAGCACGGAACATTGAAAATGATTTAGGCATTTATTGTTTGGACCGTTTGAGCCTTTCAAGCCCACCATGGTAAAGTTTACCCTTTGAAACCCAACTTTGAGACTATATGGCCTAATTTTTGGAACCTATACAGATTTAGCCCATCACGTTTCTCTCAATTACCTTTAAATTGTCCCAAACACTAGACTCAGTACTATTCAAGAATATCGCTTCAAAATAAGTTTGGGGGAGTTGAAAAGAAATATCAAATGCTCAAAATTTGTATGCAGAAAGCAAGTGCTCAAATATATAAAAAAAGAGCACATATATTTGAAAAAGAGCATGTGAAAGTTGGTGGTTGAAGGTAAAAATTTCCGAAGGTTCGATTTACACTGAGTCTAGGGTTTTTAGCCGAAATTTATCTATCTTTTTACCTACCCCTAAGCCCAGCCAAGTTACAACCTTGTTAAAGACCTATTGATTCGAAGTTCCAATGTTACCTACATTAGTGGAGAGAAATTATTTTGTTCAACCTATGAAGGCGTAAGTTAAGCATAATGACTGCAGCTTAATCTTGAATAAAGGATTAAAAATTGAATTGGTAGGAATTAGCATGTCTTAATTAATAAACATTTAGTCTAATTTTTCTATTGTAATAAATTGTTGAGATTAATTCGAATAATATGAACACTTAAGTAGCATAAGGATCAAATTTCTTATTTTTGAGCATGAGTATATCAAATTCATAATTTTGAGGAAAAGGTTGTTCTGAAAAAGGTTTTTCAAAGTGTTTCCAAGAAATTCTTTTCAAAATTTGTGCATTACTCGGGATGAGCAATGAATTAAGTTTGGGGGTATGGAAACACAAAAATTTATATACTTTTACATGCCCTTTTTAACTTAATTTCATGCAAATTCGATTAAATTCTTGTCGAAAAATAATTAAATATTATAAAATAATTAAATTGTGTTAAAAATATGAACATTATGAATTTTAATTAATTTTATAGTTAATTTTGATAAAATTTGGTTATTTTTTACAGAATTGCACAATCGGCAAAAAATGGCCCGACGGACACTGCGAGAAGAACAAAACCAAGAAGCAATTTGGAGTATCGAGGCGAATTAATTTCCAGCCCGAGACGGTCCAGAAATGTGTATTAATTCATAAATAAATTATTTTTAATTTATTTCCTATTTAATTTAGGTTAAATAAATTAATTTTAATTAATTATGAAGAAAGGGCCTAGTGAACCGCACTGGTTGAACCGAACAGAGTGAGCCGTACCAGCCATTAATTGGGCTGACCAGAACCGACCATTGGGTGACCCAAATCAGCAATTTATCTGATTAAATATTCTTGCAAAAAGCCCCTTGAAAAACCTCTAAATTGCATTCAAACCCCACCTTTATTTTAGGCTTTGCAGATTTGCCCCAACCTATTTTTAGCAAGGTTGAAAGCTTCAACCTTGCCATGTGTGTGGCTGGCCATGTGGGGGGTCTCGTCGCTGCTGAGTTTGCTATTTTTAGCAGCCCTCTTCAGCTATAAAAGCCACCCTTTGCTGCTCATTTCAATCATCCCTCAACTCACTCACTTCTCATCATTATCTCATTCTCTCTTCACCTCTCCACTCTCTTTTCTCTCCACTTTTCCATCCCACTTCCCTATAGCCTTGTGCCAATTTCTCCTCTTGTAAAAGAGGTGTTTTCCCAGCCAATTTGGGCAGCAAGCAAACATTCATAGGAGCCTTGACCGGCGAGGACCACGGAGACGAAGAACGAAGCAACTAGTCAAAGCCACGGAGAAACACCGGATTTGCCTTCTTGTTCCCTATCTTTTTAATTTTTGTTGTTTTTATGATGAACATATCTATGAATATGATTGTTGTTGAAATGGTTATTTTAATCAATTTAGGTTGAATTTAATTCGTGTTGGGTTGATTATATTTTGCCTACTTGAATTATTAAAATAATGTTTATGCTGTTATAGGCCTTAGTAAAATGTTTGATTAAGTAAAATCATGCTTAGATTATCTGGCATTATAATTTTTTAGATAATTAAAGAATTAATTGTTTAAACGGATTGAAATTGCAATTAATGGACTCAATACTTAATCAATGCATGTTTAATTCTTCTAAGGTAGCTGAAGATTAAATTAGCATAGTATCTGACGATTCATATGCCTTGCATAACTTGCAAGATTGTTGTGATTAAATTGTTTCAAGGTATGGCTACTTTGTTACTTCACATAATCTTTTACATGTTTATTAAGTTGAATTAATCGATTGAATCGACATAGGAATATGCAAGAGATAATTTAATTTAATAAATATGTATGTGCTATAGCATGTTTACCTTATTAATTCTGTTCAGTCAGTTGAATTGGCATAGGAATATGATCAAGAGATGAATGGATTTTAATTAGTAAATATGTTCATAAGTTAGCAAATTACTGGGTTGCCATGAATTTATTCGTAACAGCATAAGCATGAAATTAATAACTCTAGTTAAAAAGGTATAATTAATCTAACACAATTATATCAACTTGATTAAATCTTATTTTGAAATCGTGCACTAGGAACTCTTTTATTTTATTTAAATTGTTTTCTTAGTTTTAGAATCTTAGTTTATAAATCACTCTTTTCAAACCAAAATTATTTTTATCTCACCAAAGTGTTTTAATTAATTTCATAAATAATTATTTTTACAGTCCCTGTGGGTACGATAACTCGACATTTACTTGTCACTTTATTACTTGTTACGATTGTGTACACTTGCACATTTCCACCGTTCCATGTACCCTTTGTTATATGTACTCATATTATTCACTTCATTCTCCCTTCTCTTTGGAACTGGCCTCTTGGTAGTTTCCCCCGCTTCAATCTTGCCACCCTTTATGGCATTTTCGATCATTTCTCCTGCCATTATTATATCAGCAAAGCTCTTAGTGGTACTCCCTATCATATGAGTTATGAATGGAGCCTTCAACGTATTGATAAAGAGCATTGTAGTTTCTTTCTCCAAGAGCGGTGGCTGAACTTGCATGGCAACTTCCCTCTATCTTTGCGCGTATTGCCTGAAGCTTTCATTTTGCTTCTTTTCCATGTTTTGCAGGGTGATTCTATCAGGTGTCATGTCCGTCACATGATCGTACTGCTACATGAAAGCCTGCACTAGGTCTCTCCAGGAACTAATTCTAGCACGACTTAATTGGTTATACCACCTAGACGCTGCCCCAACTAGATTGTCTTGGAAACAATGGATCAACAGCTGATCATTGTTAACATAGCCAGTCATCCGTCTACAGAACATGATGATATGGGCTTCAGGACAGCTAGTTCCATTGTATTTCTCAAATTCTGGCATCTTAAACTTATGAGGAAGCACCAAATCCGAGACCAAGCTCAAGTCCTTAGCATCAACCCCATGATGACTATCAGCACCTTCTAAAGCCCTAAACTTCTCCTCTAGCCATCTGTAGCGATCCTCTAGCTGCCTTGAGGATTTGATCCCCATTCCTTCCCTCTCGGTTATGTCTAGATCTGAGAGAATAGGATTAGTCGGGTTTTCCCCTGGGTTAGATCCCGATCCATCCTGAAAGTTCGTGGGCACTCCAGTATCAGCTTGCCCTTGCTGAGGCCTAATTGTGACAGACGGCCTTCGAGGATGTGCCTCAGTTTGCGTTTGCGCATGGAGTGGAGTAAAGCCTAGAGGATAATCCTCATTATCCTCACCAGTGCTAGTCATAGGGCCTTTTCTTTTATCCATTGCCCCACTTAGCAACTGGGTCATTTGAGACATCATATTCTTCTAGGCCTCCATCATTTGTTCTCTCCTGTCCTGTTGCATTTTTGCTAACTATTCTTGCAACTGGTCTTGCATATTCTTTTGGAGCTGTTCAAATCTTTGATCCATATTCTTTGTCTTAGCACGTGTACCATAACAATGTGTAGTTTCCAGATTAACTTTCTCTCTTCTGTAATAACTTTAACTAATTAGGGTCTTTTTATAGATTTTAATGCATATGATATGATGTAATGCAAATGCATGAATGCAAAAAGGCATCGATCTTGATTCAATTTCATTTAGAAAAATTTATTAGAAAACAAATCCTTTACACAAAACGGGCTACAAATATGCTTTCGCCCTAATACCTAAAGTCTTACTTTACTAAACAACAAGGCAAACTCTTGACCACGATCGGACTGGAGCTCATATTTGGAGCTCAATGTGTCAGCCTGTACCGCCAGGGTTTGTAAATGATCAGCTACCTCTCGAATTTGAGCTATGGTTTCACCCATAAGGTAATCCCTACAGCCAAGGACACCTCCTCCAATGTCTGTGAAGTTGTTCTGATTATCTTGAAAGAAAGATTGGCGAACCAGTAGGCATTCTTGTTTCGCAGCATGCTGCCTCAAAATGATATCTAGCATCTTCAGTGCTCCTTGAGAGTTTTCAGATTCCTGCCCACGTAGAGCATTTTGAATTGCTTGCATGGATATCAGGATAGCTAATCTTCACTTGAAAGGTCTTTGAATGATACGGTCTTCTTAATCTCTTTCTTTCACGCCCATTTGGGCTGTCCAGGCCATCAAGGCTTGCATTTCCATTATTTCTGATAAGTGCAACATCCTCAAGTACAACAGTAAACTCAAGCTTGTTGTTTAGTAGCGGACCTATAGTAAATAAGCTTTTATCACCATCATAGGCAAAATTCTTTCCATCCAATTCATTTTTGTAAGTCTCATGCACTCTATCAATCACTTTCCTTCCAACACCCTCACCATCCACAGGGCGACCATCTTCATATGAAAGAGAAATGCTGTAATGGTAGAAGTGTCCATCAGTACTCCCCATGCTCACTTTGAAGTGATTAGTGAGTACAGTTACCTTCTACCCTTTAGTTCCAACACCACGCCTTGCCACAGGGTGTTGAACAATCCTCTTCGCATCCGATTCTGCTTTAATCGAAACAACATCAGGAGGCACAGGTGGCGAAGGTGGCAAGGATTCGAACGCTACCCCATTTCCCTCTTGCTCAATCGAATCCATACCCTAAAATCTAGAAAGAAAATAACAAAACAAGAAACCGCAAGGAACTCAAAGAGATAGAAAAATTCTACGACCTTTTTTCTCTTCTTTTTTAGCTCACTCCCTCTCCCCGTGATATTCATCAACTTCCTCACCAAAAGTTGGAATACAGTTAGCCCTTGAGTAAAATTTACCAACTTGAATCTTAGGACAATGCAACAAAACCGAATATTCCTCCACCATGGATACCATATCAGCATTTCCAAACATAAAGCAACTGTACGCAGGATTCCAATATTGAGTAATGGCTCGAAACAATTGTTCGTCTATCTTTAAGTACGGCAAGTCCCCATAGTTGCTGTAGAACAACTGATTGGCTTCGTTACTCCATTGATCCCATATTTCCTTTCACTTATAGAGATTATTTTGCGTCATACTGATGCGAGTGTAGTCTTATAATTCTGATGTGTATCCTTCAGTTAGACTATCTCCTCTTGCTAGTTGTGTTCTCTGACCATTAACAGACAGCCGCATTGTTTCCCACTTTATCAAGGAATTCGTTGTCCATAACCATCTTTCTAATTTAGTAACTGACCGTGAATCGATACCTTTTAAAATATGAGATGACATGCACAAAAATAAAACCCAACAAGTTAGTATCACAAAATAGAGCATAAAGCAAATAGAATAAGCACACACCTATCAGGGTGATTACTAAGGTTTAACATAGTTCTACCTAAGGTGGGTACCTATGTCTTCTACGTGTGGTTTAGCTCTAAAGTACCTGAACCAGCAGATTCCTCAATCCTCACCCATTATAGGCTCATACGGCCGAGTTCAGTTTAGGGGAATACATTTCCCTATGGCTGCAAGGAGATGAAAATCTCACGAAGACATAGGTACGGATGTATCCCGGAAGCGATCCACTATCTTGCATGGAGGTAAAAACCTCCCGAAGGCATAGTTTCTCACTCCCACTTAAGGGTGTGACCACAACGGTCATGCAAATGCAATGTGTGCAAGAAAATAACAAACATATGCAACAATCACATGTAAAAGGATTTGTAATTTAAAAAATCAAATTTTCAAACTTCGACAAAAGGGCAGAAAATAATCAATTTTATGGCTTGACTCTCTTATTGTCCCCAGCGAAGTCGCCAAGCTGTCGAAACCATTTTTAATTTAAAAAAAAAAAAGGGGTCAACTAAAAACAACGAAAATGGAGTCGCCACCAATCTTTTTAGGTGTGATTGGATCACGTTTTTAAAACATTGATTTTGGCCCACGAAAATTTGAGAAAATGGGTTCGGGAGTCGGTTACGTACTAGGAAGGATTAGCATCCCTGTAATGCCCAAAAATTGGTACCAAACCGATTATAAAATGTCCTAGTGTCGAAGATTTGAAAAAGTTTTTTAATTTGATCCTTTTGAGTTTTAAAAACTTATAATTCCTTTTAAGAGACATTTAATTATTTGGATAAAAAAACGGTCGAATCTCAGTAAGTTAGAGCACGACCCTTTAAATTTCCCAAAACGTTAAATATCCTTCATTTTTTAGAAACCCCTATCTCGAAATATCGAAACATCACATCCAGTAAGTTAGGACGCAATATTTCAGATTTTCAAAGATAGTTTTTTTTTTTTTTTAATTTGAAAATAAATCGTTTTAAATTAAAAAGGATACCTAATCATTTGGAATTAACGAAAGAAATTGAAGTCCAGTAACTTAGGGCACGATTCATTCAAACATCCCAAACGTCAAATATTGCCTTAATTTTTTTAAAAAATAATTTTTATATTAAAAAACAATAATTAAATGGGATATGTTTTAAAATAATGTTTTGATAAAAATGCAGCATAAATATATATCACAAAATGCAAACACTAAAACAATGTATAAAATACACGACATATCAGCATTTCATACGAATATAAACAGTTAAAAAGGAAAACAACAACATATGATGATAGATTATAGTAAAATAATTATACTACAGCAAAAATAAGCAAATATGTAACTTGATTAAACAAATGAACAAATATAAACTATAATAAATTTAAAAAAACATGTGAGATATAAAACTCAGAAATAATTTCAACATTATAATAAAAAAATAAGGGTAAAATATCAATAGGAAATAAATGAGGCATTTGAAAACAACAAATAGGTATTATGATAGTAAAGATGATGATTTTTAAGTGAATTAATAAATTCATATAAAATAATTAATATATTTAAAGAATATGAAAGATAATTTATAATAAATTATTCTAAAATATTGTATCATATGTAAAATATAAAATAATACATAATATTTAATGATATATTAATTTTAAAACAATATATAATATTTAATAATAATATACAAATTTTAAAGCAATACTTATAATAAATAATATATATATGAAAATAATAATGTATAAGGGAACAATTTTATATATATACACAAAAGGTTTTGACTAAAATAAATAATGTATACAAAATATCAAAACTAATGAATAATAATTTAAAAGGAATTTAGTCGGAATAAAAACAAAATTGAAAAAGGATTAAATTAAAATTTAGCAAAAAACTTTGGGGCAAAAGTGAAAAGAAATAGAACTAAGTTTAGAACCTAATTGAAATGCATGCTACAAAAGAGGCATTCGTTGGGTAAATATACCCTATTCCCAAAATGGCATTGTTTCAATGCTTGCATTTTTAAATGGCCTAGGGACCAAAATGTTGCATAAATGAAAATATGGGGCAAATGTTTAAAAAAGAAAACAAAAAAAAAACTGATTTGGGATGTATTGTAAAAGCGGGGGGACTTTGCATGCAAATTACCCATATTATTGGTAAAACACGCGGATCCTTAAGGCACAGGTCGGGTCGAACGGGTCAAGAACAAAACGGTGTCGTTTTAGTGCTTATTGACTTAAGCCAAAACGGCGACGTTTTATACTATTATAAAAGTAAATTTTTACACAAAAAATTCATTTAGACCCGGTTTTTTTAAAAAAAATTTTCGAAAACTCTTTCAGCCCCTCTCTCCATGCGATTTCCGGCCGTCGCTCAGGCATTGAGCCACCGTGCCGGCCACCGCCGCCGACCACCGTGCACGGTGGCCGGAGCTCTGAAAATCTCAAATTTTTTGGCAGTTCCAAGGGTAAGATTTCTCTTTTTATTTTTAGTAATATTTTGCAACAAAACAAATAAAAAAGAAACCAAATGTAAACTGCTTTCCTTCGGTTTTTTAAAATTTGCTTTAACCGTCTCTTATGTTTCGTATATATATAAAAAAGAATGAAGAAAAATTATCAAAAATAAAAGATTAAACAGAATCTATCAAAAGAGTGAATCACCTCTATTCTCTGAAAAAAATACTGTTTGTATCTCTCTTTGTATCTCTATATCTATCCCTTTTACAATGATAGCATTCGGCTTTATAGCCACGGTTTCTACAATACATTTGGTATATAAAAATTTCCTTCGATTTCTTGCCATCTTTGTTTCGTTTCCATGCTGTTTTCTTTCCTTTTGCAGGTTAATGGCGCGAATCACGACAGCGGCAATGGAGGCTGCGCATGGAGCTTGCGGCGCGAAGAGAGGGCTAGGGTTTCTAACCCTAGCCAAAAGATTTAAGTTTTGGGCCTCTTGGGCCTTCGTAAGTTTGGGTCTGGTATGGGTTTAGGTATTGGTGTAATAGGGTTCAATTTGTTTGGGCCAATAGTGTAATTGGGCTTCGGGTTTATTTAGGTATTAGGCCACGGGTATCAAGGTTTGGGTAGGAATTTATTTGTAATTTGGGCTTAATTTTGGGTTGTAATGGACAGTAAAAAAACTTTATTGTTTTTTGGTTTTTGTTTATTTTTTATTTATAAAGCCCGGGCAAAAATGGGCTATTACAGTGAGAAAAGATTAATGCAGTTAAATGAGCTAGACGAATGGCATTGCAATGCCTACGAGAGCTCACGACTATATAAGGAAGCCATGAAGCGACGCCATGACAAATGACTGAAACAACCTAAGCAGTTCAAAACAGGTGATCTTGTCTTACTCTATAACTCAAGGCTGAAACTATTTCCTGGAAAACTCAAGTCAAGGTGGTCAGGTCCATTCACTGTTCAAACTGTCTTTCCATACAGCACAATTGAGGTAACTCACCCTAACCACAGTACTTTCAAGGTAAACGGCCAGGGGCTTAAACACTATAGAGGTGAGAATTTTAAAGATAACAGGGAGGAGCTTCACCTCCACGAAATCCCTTCATGATACATCCAGGTAGAGTCGAGCTTAGACTCTAAATAAGCGCTTCTCAGGAGGCAACCCAAGCACTAACTTAGTAACTTTTCTTTTATTTTTGATTTTAGTATTTTTATGCATCAACTAACCCTTTTTAATGCAGAAATTTAGGGCCACACGGCCATGCCCATGGGCGTACCTAAGGCCGTGTGAACATTTAAAGCAGAGACACGGTCGTGCACCCAGGCCGTGTGTAAACAAAGCACAATTTTCCCGACAAATCGACACGGCTGTGCGACATGGCCGTGGCAACCTTTCAACTTAGACACGGGCTTACACAAAGCCACACGCCCGTGTCCCTAGACCGTGGCCAACACTGTCAATTTAGACACGGCAGTGTGACGACCTACACGACCATGTGAATAACGAAACCTCATCGCAAACGGCCGTGTGACCTATCACACGACCGTGTGAAAAGCGAACAAGATCACAAACGGCCGTGCGATATGGCCAACACGGGCGTGTACTTCAAACAAGGCGCGCCAAAACCACCGAATTTCGAATTACACGGGCAAAACCCGAGTCACACGGGCATGTGCCATGCCCGTATGACCCAAAAACTATAAATAGGGGCCACTATTCATTTTCTCCCTCACTCAAACCCTAAAATTTTTCTTCCCCAACCACCATAAATGCCGCCGCCGATCCTCAAAACACCACCACGCTCGTATAGGACCATCCCACGCCCGTGGAAAGTGCCCCACGACCGTTCAAATCCTCTCCCATGACCGTGCATCTCTCCCATTTGGTTCTATTTTCTCATTTTTCTCTCTAATTTTTACTAATCTATTTTATTTATTCTTTATTTTTATATCATGATTATATTTAGATTTAGAATTGATTCAAACATGGAATTAGTTACACTAGGATGAATAATCTAGAATATTATAGAACATTTCATGATTGCATGCCACTTAAAATCACATTTGATTGCCATTTATCTCATGCATTTAGTATAAATACGTACTCATGTTGCTTACTTTTGCTACCACATTAGGATGGAAAATTTGTACTATTTAGGTTAGTCCCCGTTTTTAGGAACATTGTCATATTAATTTTATAGTTTTTCGATTTAAATTCCAATTCTTTTTTTTTTTAAGACTAATGTTTGTTATTTTATTTTTAGGCATCATGTCATCATCACGCGACAAAAGAGCTGCTACTTTGCCTTCCAAAAAACGAAAGGGGCCAGGTGGTTCATCATCGAAGCCTACCTCCGAGGCTCACCACCCGTTCATCACATTTCCCCAAGCCTCCCAAGAGGATTTATTTCAGATACTACGGGAACGTACATTAAGCGCGGGCCGATGCATTGATTGGGACGCGCTAGAGCAAGTCAACCTCGCAAACGCAGTCCGGGCCCTACTGATGACGGATCCTTGGGAGCAATTCTTCCGAATCATTGAGCCTACATACCTTGAACTCACTCTAGAGTTCTGCTCCACCTTTCATCTTCAGACCATCATGAGCCAGTTTGATGATCCCGGTACAGTCCAGTTTCGCTTAGGAGGTCGTGTACGCCACCTTAGCGTACCAGAGTTTGGCTCAGCTCTCGGCCTCTACACAGAGCAATTCATGTAGGAGGAAGACTTTCCTACACTTCCCCGACGCATCCACCTCAAACCCTTAGATTGTTGGCGCAACATCACCCTGGGGTATCCCTCGCCCACTTTTTCGCTCATGCCATGCATCACCAGACCGAGCGTCATCGTAGGGGCGTCATATCCATCGGCCTGTACATTAAACGCTTGGCCCATCACTTCAGGCTCCTCAACACAGCGGCCCAGACATCCTCATACACACTGATAGGCCAGATGTCCCCTCAGGGCATCCAGATTATGCATCATATGAGGATGATCCAGCGGAGGCTAGGAGGCGACCCTTTTCAGTACCGCCTCATCTAGGAGGCCGAGGATCCAGAGGACATTCCTGATGACGTCCTACCACCGGAGGATGATGCACCTACCGACCCACCACCACCCCCTCGCCGTCCATCTCATGCAGCAGCCACCTATGCTAACATATCTGAACGCTTATCCAGATTCGAGCAGCAATGCTTCCAGCGCTTCGATCACATCGATGCGACATTACAGTGGATATGCCAGCACCTCCACACCACTTCACCACCGCCACCGCGTGATCCATCTGAGGATTAGAAACTTCTATTCCTCTTAACTCTATTTTTATCTTAACTTTTATTTGAACACTGATCTTTATTTTCCTTTTTACTTTTACTTTTATTTTCTTTCATTTTACCTTTTTCATTATTTGAATATTAGTATTTTTAGATATAGTTTATTTTATTTTCAATCATTTCCTATTGGCTACCTCTTAACAAGTAATTTTTCTAATCCTGAAATTCCTTAAAAATGATAAGTACTTTCGCAGTTTCAAAGGAGCTTTACAGCTCAAATCTAAATTCTAAAGGGAACCTTGCCACATCCTCACCAAGATGACATCTTCAAAGCCTACACTCACAACATAAAAGCTGTGGACAAACAAATACTACCATCACCGGAGTATCTACCTCTGCACCTTCCTTTGTCCCAGACACTCTGTAGGCACCACTACCTCACTAATCCATCCAAAGTAGGGAGTTTCATTCCTTTCCCTATCTTATGATCTTGTGCTTTTATTGCTACTAATGTTATCTGTGTACCTTGAGGGCAATGTACATCTTAAGTGTGGGGGGAAATTTACTTTCAATCATTACATTATCTGTGAAAACCCTGAAATCTGATGCATTGTTCTCAATTCTGCATTATCTTCAATCTCCTATTAGGAATATATTCTGATTGATTTATGATTTTTATTGATAAATTGAGAATTAAGACATAGGTGCTTGTACTTTGATTATTCAAACTTTAAAACATTAGGGAATCAAGCATGGTAAGTTGAAAATTTTGAGAACCCCATTTTTTTCATAAGTTATTTTCCTAAATTTTAAGTGTTATCTTGAGATTTGAAATTCGCAGGATTGACATCAAAAGCCATAATTCTGGTGAGATTTTTGAGCCTTTTGAGCATACATTCTTTCGTACTCACTTTTATTATTGCTTTGAGTGAGTCAATACTGATTTGTTATTCTAAAACTTGCTTTGATTATACATGTCGAGACCAAATCATTGATTTGATATACTGAAATGATAAAGGCACTTAGGATTTAACCCACTTACTCCATAAAAGCCTACCTCCATAAATTAACCCCTAATAAACCCATTGAGCCTAACAACCTATTCTTTGACTTACCCCTAATATTAACCAATAACGCATTTTTGTTGAATTTCATTTAATTACCTTAATCCCTATTTTTGTCGAGATTTGAGTTGAATTATTATCTAGCTTTATTCTCTTTTCCAGATTGTAAAGTTGTAAATATTCAATTTATTGTATTGTATTTAAATTGTTCAAAAAAAAATGTAAATATACAGTTAATCCAGTTGTAATAGTTTAAATTTCTTTTTGCATATTTCTATTTTAAGGCTACTAAGGTAGAAAAGATGTTATCATAAGAACTAGCTCGAGGAATATATTCCAGTGATAGAGATTTTTCTAGTTAGATAATTTTTCAGTTTAATCTCAATTCTAACCTTCTTTTGCAGCCTGTGACAACACCCCTAACCAAGCCCCATTACAACTATTGAAAGCCCTTTTGATCGATGTATCATATCAATCTACAGTGGTGGAGATTTGATTTTCTAGCAAGCCTATGGTAATAACTTTTCAGGTTGACTAGAGAGTACTTAATTCATGAACCCTAAACACCTTGAGTGGATAGAGTGAATCTTTAGTGAAGATGTCAAATCTTGTTAATTTTAATTGAGAGATAATTACTTAGAAGAAGGGAAAGAACTTATGTTTCAAAGATAAAATTCTTAACTTAAAGTAATTGAATCTTTAATGTTCTTCTGATTGAATTTTCATTGTATGACTGCTTGTGAATTAGTTTAAAACATTATTGATAAAGATTGTAAATTGAGAGGAATGATTCTTAATTAAGGATTGAGATTTTGCTTGAGGACAAGCAAAGGCTTAAGTGTGGGGGTATTTGATAAACGATAAATTATACATATTTTTACCTCATGGTTAGCCTATATTTTGGATGAATTATTATCAATTTTGTGAGAATTGGTGCTCTTAACTATTCTATTTCATGTTGTATACTTAGGAGAGCATAGGGAAGAGAAAAGAACGAAAATGGGACCGAAAACGAAGA